>CAJNIZ010022212.1:0-74122 GCA_905231905.1 Symbiodinium pilosum
CGCAAGCAGAGCGCGAAGAAGCGGCGCTCAGCGGAAACACCAACAGCTTCACAAACACATACATGACGCAGGCCACTCCCTGGGACAAATTCATGAGCGGAAAGGCAAGCAAACATCTTTGAGACAGCTCAGGCGAAAACACAGAGCACACTAGCAAACACACGGACGCAGGGCGAAGAACCGCCAGGCAAAAAGAGAGCGTGAAGAAGCAGCGCCCAAACAAAACAAAAAAGAACAAGGCTTCGCGGGCACAGCAAGCATGATTCAAGCCACTCCCTGAAAAAATACATGGGCGGAAGGGCAAGCAAACATCTATGAGACCGCTCCAGCGAAAACACCAAGCACACTAGCAAACACGAGGAGGCAGGGCGAATAACCGCCGCGCACAAACAGCGCGCGAAAAAGCGGCGCCCAGCAAAAACAGAAGAGAAAAAAAACAAAAACACACACACACACATACACATTGGCTTCGCAAGCACAAACATGAATCAAGCCACTCACTGGGCACAAGCTAATAAAGCAGCGGGCGGCGGCGCAGATAAAAGGCTGCAGAAGAAAACCCGTACAACACACGCGCGACACAGGGAAGGGAGGGGCAGGAAGCGGCAGCGGCACAGAAGCCGCAGAAGGGAGCCGCGCAGCACACACATGACACAGCAAAGCGCAAAACCCACAAAGGAAGGCGGTGACAGAACAGAGTGGCAAGAAGGGGAGCAAACACACGAAGGGGAAGAGAGCAACAAGAAACCACTGGCGGACAAAGAGGCACTGTCGCTCACGCGGCGCGATGGGAGGGCGGGCGCAGGGCGCTCATCCAAGGCTGAGCCCTGTTAGCGCTTTCGGCGTCCCTGCACCTGGAGATATAGCCGCACCCAGCTAACAGCCGTCTGACCCGGGGAAGTATGGAGTTTTCTTCACGCTGCGTTCGGACACACCAAGCAAGCTGAACAGCTTCTCAAAATGGCAATTGGACGGTTGCAGCAACAATCTTCCATGACTAAGAAGTGTATGATGCCGCTTGAGGAACGTGCTCGAATCACCTGGAGCTTGCAACACTTGTATTTTGATCTTGTACCTTACCTCCAGCGCAGGCTTCAAAGAGTCAGTGAGGTACCTGAAAGATCCAGCCCCCAACATATCGTGAACACGCAGTTGCATGAAGAACTTGCGCAGCGGATCACGCACCAAAGATGGCAGCGCACGACACTTCTCAAAGGAAAGCTGGGAATCCAAGTGACTGGAGAAGTCTAGGTACCACTCCTTGGGAGCAATGCGTTGGCCTAGCAGAAGCCTACCCAGGACGAACTTGCGATCCCCGTGGCTATATAACACAGGCCGAGTCTGCTTGACTGTCAGACAAGCATTCGAGATATCCAAGGAGCATAAAATCCAGGGGTCGCTAGGGTCTCTCGGGCACGTTGCAGGCACAAGATGGGTAGAATAGAAGGCGGTTCGAAAGCGACGTCGAAGCTGGAGACAACAGATCAGATCTTTCAGCAAGAAACGCATACTCTCGTGCAACGTACCTGCTTCTGCAGCACCATACCGCTTTGTTCTCCACCTCCTTCTCCCTCCAGGCGTGGACCATCTTGGCGGTCAATTTTGTTGGTGACTGGCTGGGATACTCTCTCTCTGCAACTGCCTCTGGCAAAAGAACACCCATCTTAATGAGACGTTCTATCTCGATGACATCTGCCACGCGGTCAAGGGCAGCAAGTTCTGAGGCCGGAAGCTCCGGAGCGGCATCATCAAACCTGGGTTTGCAAAGCACAGGATCAATATCTTGATCAGTGAAGTGATCTTCACGCAAACTGGCATCATGATCCTCGAGATCATCAAGACTCTCAGGATCAAAGCTCAACACAGGAGTCCCATCTTCATGCTCAAGGGTGGCAATGGCTTCAGCGCGGATCTGCGGAACGCAAGAAAAGCATGGTTGCTCATCACACTCCACAATCAAACGAACCTGCTAGGTTGCAAGCTCACCATTGCAGGTGATCAAAGAAATCTGACCTTCCGTGTCTTCAGGCAAAGGGCCTGACCTTGCTGCTTTTGCGGGTCGTGGATTCTCTTCAAGAATTGGCTCTGCCCTGCCTGGGCTGAGTCAGCCGCAGCTGGCACAAGAGGTGGCGGCGATGAAGGTGATGGCTGGTCAGTAGACAACGATGGCACAGGGGATTTCACCGAGGCATTGCCGGTAGAAGGTGCATAGTCAGAAAGATGATCATCTCCATCGGCTCACGCGGTCAACGGAACCTCACCTACGCCTCGCGCCTGACCCAAACCTACGTCCTGACCTGAACCCAATCCAAGGGACGGCAGGTCGGGCACTAGGGAACCGTCGGGACCTACAGGCTCAGGAACGTTATCAACCCTAGGCACGGGCATGGCAGTCGGACCTGGCTTCTTCTTGGACAGCACAAAATATCCTCCTACGCTGGAGAGGCCATGCTCCCATACACACAAGTTGAAGAAAGCGGCAAGGTCTCGATCAAAGGAGTCATCGAAACTGCAAACGGCCCTTGGGGCGTTCCCAGCACATGGACGTCGTTTAGCGACGCTTTACCCGACCAGACGCCATGCTGTCAGCGAGAATTGCTTTGCCGGATCCTCCGGGCCGCAAGAAACCCAACATCTTTTCACCACACCAGCAAACCGATCCTTGGTCAGGACTGTCTGTGACGCACTCGACGCCGTGCGACCAGCGGCACACCGCCCAAGCATAGGTTGGATGGTTGGTTCCAAACAAAAACTGGCCCTCTGCTGCTCCACATGCTCAAGATCACTCATGAGTACAGCGGCACGCTGTCTCACGATCTCCACGGTCTGCTCGACAGGACCGTTGCTTTGGCGGCTGTCCACCGGAGTTGTATCCTTGCTCACATCCAGTCCAAGACCACGCAAGGCTTTCTGAAGTGCATTAGAAACAGCAACAATCGAAGACTCACTCATTGTCGGACCAAGCCTCACCTTGCGATGGCAAAGCCAAACAACAAACCTCGGACCTCCCTTGCGAGCAGTTGGAATGGCACGGATGGCTCCTGAGAAGTTCTGCCACCTGAAGATGGCGCATCAAGCGGCTCCAACACTGCGCCTTGGACCCACTCTTGCTCAAGCCGAAGGACACACACGCAGCACGCATCAACCTGAGCATTGACTCACGTGTAATATCCGCAGTGATGCTCTTTCAATGGGAGGCTGGTCCGCCACCCTTCGGCGAAGGGTACCTTAAGGGGGGGAGGCTTGGGGGGGCTTCACGGGTACCTTAAGGGGGCTTGAATGAAGTTTTCAGAAGTCAATTCATGACAAGAAATCGAAACATCAAAAGATGGAATCACTGGTTCAATCAAGTCTTGATCTCAAGGCACTCAAGAAGCAACAAGCAGCTCAATTGTTGCAATCACTCAGGCCAACCCGCGTGAGATATGGAATGTCCATGACATCTGAATGTCAACTTGACCATGCAATGCACAGCAATATAAAAGTGAAAATGTTTCCTAGCACAGTCCCTTGGACACAATTTTTTTTCGCAAGCGCACTGTCGCACCGCTTAAGGTAAGATACAGGACATCTGGTATTCAGATGGAGCAGTAGTGTGAGACACGCTCATGTACCTTCAAACAAGCGCAATCAGCAATTCCAACGACAGTCAGAGCAAAAGCAAGCACAGAACTGCCAAGGGGGCATTTGCGTCATAGCGAGACTCCTACCAGGGTCATCACACAAGATTTTTGCATGAGAGACCAACGTGCAAGTCAAGGCAAGTGTTTTAATGCCAGAGACATCAGCATAGTTTTGCATGGAGGAGTGTCACCACGCTGGCAGTGCTGAATCAGCTATCATCGAATGTCCCTCAGACGGCATATTCAACTGGATCAATTCCGTAAACGGATCATCATGGCCCCCAGAGAGGCTAGAAGGAGATCCAGGCTCGTCACACCTTGATCCAGCACACCAACCGACTCACACGCTGATCTAAGCCGAGCACACGAGTCAAGTGTCAAGCAGCAACCAATTTGCAAGACACAAAGAATATACCTGAAGGGGCGCTCCACCTCACCAAGGTTCATTGCCAACAGACACAGAGTGTGTTGGGGCAGGCTCAGAGCGCTGGCAAGTCGAGGAAGCATCCCTCCCAAAACTGATTTTAGCATGCAAGTCAGGATCAGCGCAGCTTCTACGTAGGCTCACCAAAGGAAAGACAAGAAAGCAAGCACGCCCCTAGGCACAACAAATCACCCAAGGACACAAGTGTAAGTGAGCAATGACACAGAGAGAAAGACTTGTAGCCCAAGCAGACAAGTTCACTGAGATGCGCACCGCAGGAATCATGTGACCTGGGCATATTTCCAGGGGCCGGATTGTACGCATGAAGCACAACAAGAGCATCAGCTTCACAGGATGTCTCAATGCTTGCACTCAGAGCCTCTTCAGGGCAAGCAATCGTGAGGCATGTGCAGCAAGGGAGTGCCAGAGAGAGGAAGGGGCGACACCGCACATCACATAGGAACACTTCACTGCCTTGGACAATGAACTCCTTGGGTCTTTGGCCACACAATTTTGCAGAACAATCAGCCAACAGCAAGATTCACATCAATCTCGAATTCGATCAATCAGAACTTGGAGTCAAATCTATGAATTTAAATTCAACTCACTCAATTAGAAGTGCAGAAATGGACATGTACAATTCTCACTCAAATCGGCCAGCTCACTTTTGCAATGTACCTTGGACAATCTGCCTGCGCCAACGCAGAAACTTGAGACGCAACGACGAAACGTCGAAGGTCAATACTTCCAGCAACGCTGCAGTCATCCAGTCAATGGTGGTTGCCGGGAAGATCACCAATGGAGTCTTACCTCCATTAATGAAGCAAACCTTCCAATGTCAAGAGCAAAGCGTAATGCCTGAATAGTTGCAGAAATCAGGCAGCAATTTTCCAGAAACTAAACAATCAATCAATCATAGCTAACCAGTCAAGAAATCACAAGCAATGATGGAGCAAATCTCATGCACTGATTTAATTTCTGCAAACACCGATATCAAAAGAGAACTTAATCAAATGTTTGCAGAATGCGCGCAATCCACGTCAATCCAGAGAGGAGACTCATCTCAATTCACACTGTGGGTTGAGATGTCAATCGACAAAAAAATGTTCTGCAATCACCAGTGGTTCTGTAGACAATGCTGGAATCCACAATGAATCCACCAAGGAAACACGAAAAGCTCAACGCCAGTAAATTTCAATGAAGGCGATGCAAAGAAGGAGGTTAACAATCAAACTGCATTCAACAAATGGCGCTGAAAGCAATGCAAAGACTCAATACTTGTCCCAGACAGGAATCTGCCCATATCCCCAATCCAGTTTCAGAGTCAATGCAGTGAGTGGAGCTGCAATCCAGGGTTTGCAAATGAATCCAATGAACTCAATGCACCATTATCTGCTCATTCAATTTCAATCATCCAACAAATCAACTCAGGCACTGATGAAAACCAAATAGCCAATCATCAAGGAATCACCAGAATCGATGCATTGCAAATACAAAGATGCTCACAATGGCACCTCAATGACGCCAGCTCAAGGTGTCAATCCATCTGACACCTACTTCTTCTTGGAGACGCCAATGCTACTGTTGATGTCCTCCAATGAGAACTCAATGCTGGAACTGCCAATGTTCTTCTTCTTGGCCGACTCTTATATGGCCTGAGCGTCCTCAACGATCACCACGTGCTCAGCCATCTTGCTGTCAATTTGGTAAGCAGCGCGCGGAAATGACTTTGCAACTGCGCGGTCGTAAATGACACGACGGTTGCAGTAACACCGTCGTCCGTCCATAGCAGGCTGCTCACGACTGCAATCTGCCACGACAGAAGAGGCAATGTCACTGACCTTGACGCCAATCCAATAGGGCCGTGTCAGTTTCCTTCGTGAGGTAGAACGACTGTCCACAATATCACACGTCGTGGTAACTCAATAGGCCACCGTACGCATCGCTGTTTTTGAATACTGGATTCAATTCCGCCGACAAGAGGCGGATCGCAATGAGAGAGCAACTCTCTGATCCAATTGCGATTCGTCAAAGGAGTGGCCCAATGCCCAAGTTTCAAAAGGGCCTAGGTGACTGTGGTGAATAAACTCACCTGTTGAAGGCCAAAGAGAAGCTGAAATGGTCGATTCCCAATCACAGCGTTGGCAAGTAAGTGAAATTGGAAGTCCAACAATCCAGTAGACTGAATTTCTTTGTCCTGCAAGAATGTTTGGACGCTTTGCGACAATGGCCTCGCCCATAGTGGACCTGAACCAGCGAACGCATGGGGACATCAGGCCCCAAATGCAGTTCTGAGCCAATGCAGTCAGTAGGTTGGCCCGCACTCTCAAGTCCACAATAGCGTACCCATGCCAGAAAACACACGCTCGCAGAACAATGGAATTCCAAAAGGCACGGATGATCTGCCACAATGGTGGAGTGCGGCATGTTGCCCTCAATGGAAACCAATGCAAGGCTGACCTTGAAAATCGAGGACTCAATCACTGCAATGACTTCAGCCAGTTGCACTATGCTGGTATCCATCGGGTGCTCAAACACTACGCGTGCCTCAATTTCATCATTGCTTGGGAGGCACCCAATGAGTGTTGTGAGAATGCTCATCAGCAATGAGATGATTGGATTCACAGTCAAAATCTCAATCACCGCATTGCGCAATGACCTGGCACTGTTCAATCTGAGGGAATTCTGGGCACTCCTCCAATCTCCAGAAACAGCTGCAGCAATGCGAGTGACGTCGGCAACGCAAGCCATGGCTAAGTGGATGCAATGGAAGTCACAATCGGAATGTGCAATCACAAGGAATGCTGCTCAACGCTTCATGATTGCAACATACAATGAGCCAATAAAACATAGCATTGGGATCAGTCTCAAAACAATTTCAGAAATAAAGGTCGCGCAAGGGAAAATCAGGGAAAATCAATCACGCAAAACAATCCAGCTGAAAAGAAGGCGCCCTTTCTGTACAATCTTCACAGTGAAGAGTCTTCACCACATGGTGAGTTTAATCTGTGGTTTCCAATGGTTTGTTTTCATTTGCCAAAGACAACAATGTTGCTAACTCAATTTCACAGCAACAGATGACAACCTGTTTTGGGCGGTTGATGCGTAGCACAATAAGCTTGCTGCAGAAATAAATAAACTCTTACCATACGTCAAATACTAAGTGAACGCAGACATGTCACTGTGGAAATGATAGTGCAATCTGGTCTGACAACGCAATTGCAGAAATAAATGCAAGTAACTGAGTAGGACAATTTCTGAGGATGCACACCTGCAGATCAATCAGAGGTAGCAAGCTGATCAATCAATCAGGATTCCATGTGGCTCTGCAATCCTGCAATGCGACCCTACGATCCTGCGATCTACAATCAGAACATTGCTTATACAATCCAAATTACAAGCAACAACACACAGGAGGAGAATGACTGGACACGATGTTGCTTTGCTTGCTTTGTCCTGGCTCAACGCTCAAAGTTCAATCTTCAAAGTTCTCTTCAAGGTTCAATCAACCAAGCACAAGCAAGCAACTGAATCAAGGTTCAGGGTTCAGTCAAGCTCAGCCAAGAGAAAATGATTCCAGCTCAAGGCTCAAGAAGCTCACTCTCAAGCTTTCAAGATCAGCCTCCAATCTCGCAAGCAATCAAGGTTCACTCTCAATAAACTCACGCAAACAACCAAGTAAGTGTTCCTGAAACTTGAGAACGGTAACACATCGATACCAAATCTCGGTCCCTCAAATGCAAACAAACCATGGGAGAACTCAAACAAGCAAGAGAAATCCAATAAAATCAGGACTCACAAGCGTCTTGATAAAAGCAACCATTTTCATGACTCGCGACGCACAATGTGACATCATCAAGGAAATAACTTCCAACTTCTTTGTTGGCAATGTTCAAGTTTCTCAGCCAAGCTCAATGCAATAATATACAACATACAACCAAGAGACAAGCAAAGGTTGAGCATGTCAATCTCAACTGACTTGAGACTTGAAATGACATGGCACAGTTACGGCGCAGGACCAATATCCTGAAGGTTGACTGACAGTTGCAATCCTGCAATGGAACTGACACGCAGGTCTGCGTGTAATGCGAATGATAACTCTCAGTGTGACCAGTGTCAATCCCGACAAGCCAACTCTGGCTTGGACGCAGTCAACACCAACTTCTTTAAAAAAGTTGTCTGAATTCCATCCAATTCAGTCAAACTATCCTCAATGACTGTGGCCAAGAGCAAACAGATCAACATCAAATAAATGCCTCAAACTTCTGTTCAAATTTGAGTCACTCAAGATCAAATCCACCAATCTTCAGAATACGACAGAATGAGGTCACTTCCTCACACTATCGTGCTCCAGGAAATCCTGGCAAGTCACAAAATGAGACCAATGGTCCAACTAACCGCGGCCTATGAAGAATCCTTTGACAACCAAGCAACAATTCAAATGAGGTGGAAAGAACCATCATCATAACCGTGTCTCAATAGACACAATGATCTTTGAGAGCATATTCAAGCAGGTGGTGAAATGCACAAGTAGACACAACAAAGCTGCACGCAATCAAACAATCAAAAGAACTTTCTTGCACGGATCACAACAAGGTTCAACAATAATTGGATCATAGCCCATGTTCAAAAATTCTTCATCCTGAAGATCGACAAAACGTCTTACGGCAGGACTAAATCATGCCAACACACAATCTTCAAGTTAGAACCAATTCAACATCAAATGACCGTAGCCAAGCCAACAGACAAGTCAAACAACCAACTCAACATAAGTTCGCAAAAGAACGAGGTCCACATACGTGCAAATGGACTCAACTTGCATCACCAATAATGCACAACTGCCAGAGACAACAATAGCTGTCGGCAGGCAATCCTCAATTCTGAGAACTAAAACTTCTGTCAAACACTTGAGAAGACCTGTCAACCAATCAACACAAGCTCATTTTAAATCAAACTCAAATCAGTGAGAGTGCAATGTTGTGGACACAATTTTGCGTCAACCATCAGTCGGTCCCCTCAACCGAAACCTTTTAGACTTTGGCCAACAACATCTGTGGCAATTTCGCAACGAGACGCAAAAATCTGCAATAGCAACTCGTCCGCAAGCAAATAGCGACCGCAAACAAGGAATCTCGAACTCTGTGGACAGGTGTCACAAAACTGAGAAGAATGGGATCACACCAAGAGCGCCAGGTGCCATGGTGCGCAGTTCCCTTGATCAGACAATTAAGGACGGTGTAATTGTCTTGGAAGAAAATCGCCCTCCTGCCAGCCAAGAAACGCCTCCACTGCTTTCTGGCCACCACCGCTGCATAAAGTTCAGTTTGGCCGATCAAATGCCTTTGCTAGCTGCACGCCATTCTTCGACCAGCGCAGCCGGCACTCCATCAATGAACACCAGCACTGGCCTGGCTTAGCATCCACGGAGAGTGTTCGTGGAGGTCCAGAACAATATGTTGCACACCTGGGCTTCCAACTTTCGCAAGTCTTTGTTGCCAACACGGACTCTTGTTGGGTCCAACAAGTCCAGCTCCACGCTGCCACCTGCGCAAACGGACGCTTGTCCAGCTCAACACGAAGCCTAAATGCTCCATCATAACCTTTACGCTTGCATGGTTGACTTCCAGCGCTTTGCTGTTTTCCTAAAGAGGAAGACGCCAGCGCCCTGAGAGCGGCAAAGTTACTAGAGTTGATTCTGTCACCGTTCCTTCGGAAAGATGTTTATCAAGGCTCTTATTTGTCAGCCGTCTTAAAGGAAAACATTTTTTCTCAGTTCTTTTTGCGTTCGGAAATTCCCTTAAACTTTGCTTCAATGCAGAAAACATTTTCTACGTTGCTGTACATTGCATCAAGTGGACATGCGGGTCCACATTTGCGGATTGACTTTGAGCTGCGCAAGTGCCAGAATTACTAAGAGACTTGCCAAAACGTAGACTTTGGAGGCAGGCAAAGACACGCCGCCATATTCAACGGGCTGCTGTCCGTCGTTTCCGATCTTAGCTCTGCACCATGTCTCGCATCGTGTTGCCACCACTTGAATTCATTCAATTAGGCGCAGATTTGCTATTGCGCCTGAACCTGCACCATTGACGCTGCTCTTGATAAGCTTACTTTGAATCAGCATCCTGTAGATTGGTTGAACTGTCCGCAATTTGCTCTGATTGCTTTCGTTTTGCGCGTTGCGCTATGATGCAAGGGTTGGGTGCTTGGAATTGGGTACAATACTCACTAATTCTTCCATTGAAGTTGACTTTTCTGCATTTATCATGTTTGCGGCTTCAACTATGCTAGTGGGTTTTCAGTTGTATTCTTAGTTAACTAATTCACTGTTTTGTTTGGCTCTTGATCAGTTTAGGTGAGATTTGCTGCGCATTTTCTGGTGTGTGCTGGCTCGAGTATTGCATTTCAGAAGATATGTCATTGTTTTTGGTCCGATCTCTTCGCTTGACTGAGCACGTTTGATTGAATTCAGCTTGATGGACCTCTCGGCCTTATGAGCAAATGAGCTTATTTGAGGTTTTGGTTGCGCTTGACCATTGACATCACCACGAGCTTGGTTATGCTCTTGCAGCAGCAAGTTCGTTGTTGACATTGTTGATCGCTTTTGTTATTGTTTGCTGGTCACTTGTAAGATTCCGTGGTGATCTAGATCCGATCAATGGTAAGCCATTCTGTCGTGTTGTGATTGACTGGAGATTCAAGTTTCTTGAATGATTCATTGTTGGATGGTTGGAGATCACGAGCTTTTATTTTAATCGTCTGATTTGTGGTGATGCTTGAAGTTGCCTTGTTGAAGAGTGTTGGTTGCTTTGACATTAGCTTGCTTCTGGCCATGGAACTTTGTGATGCGGAAGTTCTGTCCTTGATGTGGGTTTTCTCGACTTGGCTGATCCACCGAGCCGCAGCAACCTGCGCGAGTTGGATTTCCACCACCGTGTGTCGGAGGGTAAACCAAAACTTTTCAATTGTGTTCCACATTGGAAATAACGCCTGTGGATTGACGGGACCTTGACAGAGCCAGTTCGTACTTTGTAGTTGCAATCAAAAAAACAGATTGCCTGTCGAGTGTCGGCCATGAGTCTTCCAGGTTGTTTGCCGGGGTTTTCACAGGCAACAGTGTGGAGTGGTGTGCCGCAACGTGTTTTGGACAGCTCTGCCATCAGACACCTTGGCAGTTACGTGTTGTTTTCGTGTGGGAGGAGTACCTTGCTGGAAACTACGTTTGCCCGTTGCTGCCGTTTTGCTTCAATCTCACCATATTTTGCAAGTTTGCAGCGCTTGACTTGTATTTGGAGTGTTGCCATGGCTTTGTAGTGACATGGAAGTGTTTTGGCACGGTGAAAGCATGAAACGAAACCATTTGTTGAATGCTTTCTGTTTTCCGAAAGTAGCCGGATTTTGTTCGTTGGCTGCTTGAAAGAGCGTTTCCTCCGAACAAGGTTTTTCCTTCTGCAAGGCATTTCCCGTTTCCCCTTACAGGGTTTCCTACGACAAGGTTTTTCTTTCAGATAGCGTTTTCTGGCAGATGTCCTTGCTTTCACGAAGCTAGACGTTTTCTATGTGTGAGGGACGCGTGCGACAGCGTGATGAACTTTATGTGTTGCTTGAGGGTGCCCCCTGCAGAGTCCATTACTGTTTGCCAGAACAACAGCCGGCTGCGGCGTGGTGGGCTGAGCAGCTCTCAAGAAGTCCGGGTTGGTTCCTGATGCAGCGTGCCCAGCGGCTTTTGGCAAGCCAGGTGTGGGGTCACAGTTCATGTGGATGATAGGCTCATGGCAGGGGAGGCGGAGACCGTGGAGCAAGTAGCAACCATTTTGAAGAGCAATTGCAGGCTTGAGCTGTCAAACGCGGCGTTCGATGTTGGTGACTCAGTGAAGTTCTTGAGGAAGGAGCATCTGATCACAGACATGGGTGTTGAGGTCAGAGTAAGCCCCAAATACTTGGAGAAGATTTGTGACCTCAAGAAGACAAGGACTAGCAAGACCCCCTGTAGTGCAGAGATGGCGGCCCGATACAGAGGAGCGGTGGGTAGCTTTCCGTACTTGTCCCCAGATCGTCCCGATTGTCAGTGGACCATTGCGAACTTGGCCAGGTCAATGAGCAAGCCCACATGGCAAATGTTCAAACATGCTTGTCACTTAGCAGAGTATCTTCAATGCGCTTCTGATGTGTGCCAAGTTCTCAAGTGGACATTTCCCAGCAGGTCATGCTTGGATGACCGAGTTCTTTCTAGAGAGGAGGCAAAATTTTTGCAAGCGAAGTACAAGGGCGAGCGTGATTTGATTGAGTCGGTCAGTGACTCAGACTGGGCAGGGCGTTATGATCGAGTATCTTCCAGCTGTGGCCACGTCTTCTTGAACGGGAATGCAGTGTTCTGTTTAGTCAGAAAACAGGGCGAGACTTCATTGAGTTCATGCGAGGCCGATTTGATTTCTTGCTGCTCACTGCTGCAGAGGCCATCTATGTGCCAGCGATTGTCCAGTACTCCCTGAAGTTATTGTTCCGGCTAGACAGCTCGTGCAAGATCCTTGTTGCAGAACCGTGGTGTATCGAAAGTCCGCCGTCTTGACACGAAGCTTTTGTGGCTTCAACGAGCCGCGAGCGAGAAACATGTGGCATTTGGCCCCCATCTCCACTTACTTAAACACCTCGGAGAAAGGAGCCAAAGTCCTGAGTTCGGAGAGGTGTGGTTTCTTGATGGTGCGACTTGGGTACAAAGGCTTCACTACTTCAGTGCTTGATCAGGAAAAGTATGATAGATTGCGCTCCAAAGTCCTTAGACTCCTTGTGCTCATGGATGCAGTGAAGGGAGCGGCAGCTTCTGAGGTCACCGTGGTCAGTGCGAATGAGCCCCATACGTCCACCAGCTTCAACCTTGAGTGTCGCATGCGTGTTGCAAGCATCTTGAGCTTGTACCTCCCAACATGGTTCCTCCTGTTGATGGTTGTGGTCTGTGATGGCCTTCGTGGGTGGATAGTGCGAGAGATCAGGATGAGGCGTGTTCATGTTCAAGGTCGAGGCGGCTATGGCGCTGACGAGGGCGAGATAATGTTTGAACAACCGCGTGATGGAGGTGATGATCCTGGAGAAGATCAATAGCATTGCGATGGTCATGAGTGTGGCGATCTACATCCTCAACATGGCGAGCTACATCAACTACCTGGAGATGATTTCAACGTGGCGATCTGCATCATCGGCGTGGCGATCTACATCAACCACTTCGTGATGTTCCTCAGCCTGGCATTGATCCACATCCAGCTGAGCTACATCAACCTGGTGATGTTCATCATCGTGGTGGCTTGCGTCAGCGCCATGGAGATCCTGGACTTCATCATCCGCGACCTAGCAGCAGCCAGCAACAGCAGCAGCAGCTTTGGTGGCGTTTCCAGACTTGGGATTCTGCCCTGGGCACGGGCAGGCGTCAAAGGCTTCATCTAGCTCCATGTGGGCAGTGCAGGCCCAATGTGCTTCCAGGTTCAAGCCCTCCAGTGATCCGAAGGAGGAAAACACGTCAGTAGGCGGATCAATGTGGACGCGTTCGGTGACCACCGCTGTAACCTGGGATGTGCTGACCTGAAACATGTTTTATTTCCCCCTACAAGGGCAAAATTCGAGTGTCCTTGACACATGGAGTGTGTGCAAGGTTGTTCGAACAGTGTAGCGCAGCAGCTACATGACTTTTGTCGACAGTCTTCCGCAAGGTATTGAAGCCTGAGGAGGGGTGCAAATTGTATAGTTTTCCTCATGCCCCATTGTGATTTCATGATGATTTCATGTGCATGGACATGTGAGAATTTTCCCAAACAGTAGAAATAACCGGAAGGCGCTTCGGTTGGAGTGGAAAAGTTTGGCAAGTTTGCAAAGGGCCAAGGGTGGCGCAACTCGGAAGGCCTTTGGATCTACAGGCGCTGGTCGACGGAGGAGGAGAAGATCTTGCCGCTGCCGGACATGACGCCCCTAAGCATGGAAGTCATTGTGGCAGACATCCAGGTCATCCAGCGACAGATGTCGAACTGTGTTCACAGGTTTGCTTCAACTCGCAAGCTGATGGAAGCACCGGACACGCCTTGGGTCAAGTTTGGTGCTGGAAGTGTCGCTCAGGGGAGGAGGCTCCAAGGTGTGGGAGACACTCCAGACCTGGGTGGGACTGCAAGCGCTGCAGCTGTTGGGCGCAAGACTACACCAGGAGAGGGCGGGTCGGAGTGGCCTAGAGCTCGACTTGCAGAAGGCAGTCTAGCAGAAGCAAGTGGCAGAGCGAGACTGCAGTTCCTGAAGTTCCTGAAGTCTTGCAGCCTATTCTTCAGATCGCCTAGCGAGTCTTGCCGACCTCTGCTACATGAACCAGCTGGCGCTTCATGCCAGTCAAGAGATGCTTAACCTCCCATTAATCCCAACCTCCCCCCAGCCATATACATCTCCCTAACCCAGCGCCCTGTGCTAGCCCTTGCTCAAGTCTTACAATGGTCGTGTGTGTTGCAAGAGTGGGTGAATCCAGACGCTCAACACGGCGCATTTGTTACGGAGGCTTCAATGGGGGCAGCCAGCAGGGTTTTGGGAGGCCAGGCTCCTAGCTGAGGGTGCCGTGAGAGCCAGGGATAAGCCTTCTACCAGCGCTCCAATCACGATAGTTCTTGACGCGAGGCAGCCAAGCATGAATGCTTGCAAACGACAACAGCATTCGCAGGCGACCTTGCGCGCTTTAGCAACACGTACGCCAGTAGTTTGCTTGCAGTTGATGAGATTCCAACAGGCTGCAGGGGGCAGGTGAAGTGGGAGGAGACAGTCCTCATGCCTTGCTTTGCAGCGTCCAACACCTTAGAAGTAAGCTGGCTTAGGTGTAGGATTGTGGCAGTGACATTTCATTAGCGAACCTACACCAGGACATTATCACTGCCTACTCACCGAGGGCCAAGAGCTATGGCGAACGGATGACATGGTGGAAGCGGAAAAGGTTGTCAGGGTGACAAGCAGTGATCAAGCCCAAGCCTGCATATTTTGGTTCAAGCTGCGCGACGGCAGGTTCTTAGTGTCAGATGCCAACTTAAGTAGGCCAGAGGCAGGTGCATCATCCAGCTTAATCACGTGCAGTCACAGCAGCTCCAAACCGTGTCATACGCCGACCTTGAAGGTGCGGCTCGCTCAGGCAGCACACTCCATACTGTATGGAGACACAATCCGTAGACAGCAGATGTACAAAGAACAAGTCTCGCCATGATATAGCATAAACTCTGCTCTTTCGTAGTCTTATATTTGTTCTACTACGGGGCCTGTAGATTTCATGCTTTGATGCTAGTATACCTAAAGTTGTAGCCGGTGACAGGCTTAGGGGAGTAGCGCCCATAGAGGTGCCGATCGTCAACAGATCGCCCATGTCTCACAACAGCTCGGTTAGGCAACGCGGATTGCTGCGTGATGAATGAATGAAATGAAATGGCAGTATTTGTGAGTCGGTTTGGGGTAGCAGCTTCTCTGCTGCCAAAGATCGGCGGCGGGATTCATCTTGTCAAGCTTATCATTTGATCCTTAAGTATAGTCCCTCAACCAATTCCGTATTAATCCAGGAAACTGTAGGCCTAAACGCCACACCCGTCATGGTTGCTTTTAAATGTTGGGATCCCCTTCGGTTTTGAAAGTTGTCAGCGGTCACAAGGATCGTTGGGGTCGAGTTCGCGATCCTGGTGTTCGTCGTCGATCTTGGACCCTCGGAGCTTTTTGGGTCATCCATGCTTGCAATTACATGGAAGCATCATGCCATCACCATGTAGGGGAAGGTTGTGCGGATGATTTCGCTTGCAAATGGGGGGGTGTCTGCCCCGACCCCCCCAACCTCCCCAACCCCCAACCCCCCACTTCTTTTGAAGCCGTCCATGCTTACAATAAACAAGCATCATGTCATCACCATGATTGCGGTAAGGGAGAGTTGTGCGGATCATTTTTTTTTCAAATGGGGGATCTGCGCCCCCCCAACCCCCTCGCTGTATTGAAGCCATCCATGTTCCAGCAAAAAAGAAGCCTCATGCCATCACCATGTTTGCGCAGTAAGGGAAGGTTATGCGGATCATTTTGTTTGCCACTGGATGGGGCTGCCTGCCCCCCAACACCCCTTTTTAAAGCCGGCCTACATTAAAAACAAAAAACATGCCATCTCCAAGTTTCAAGTTTGCAGTAGGGGAAGGTTGTGTGGATTATGTCTTTGGCGCCTGATATTTCCAGAATATATTTTAAACCACGTTCCCCGTGTAATGGGGAATGCATTTTCAGAATAGCTCTTGTCAAATCGTCAAGAATGTTGTGATTCCTTTTCAGTTCCATTTTTCCATATCAACCAACAAGCACCATGCTTGCATTTAAACTTTATCTGTACCCCCAATTCCAACAGCCCACTCCTCTCCCAGAGAACCAGTAAATTCCAGCGCGTGAGGTTTTCCAAGACCAGCAAACGCTGTCATTTACAGCATTTGAAGCATTCCAAGACCAGCAGATATAGGGAATTTACAATATTGGAAGCGCTCCAAGACCAGCAAATGTTGTAATATACAGCATTTCAATGCTCCTTTGCCAGCAAAAATGTAATTTCCAGTGTGTGAAACGTTGAAAGGCCGAGACGTTCCAAGACCAAAAACGAGTGAGCCACACTTTTGCCAAAAATACGAATTACATCTTTGCAAAAATAACTTCCGCCGCCTTTGGAATTTTCTGGTAATAATGTACACAACATCAAAAAATCATACGCGAAAATGCCCGGATTCTCAGTAACAACAGCTGCTGCAGGGAGTAAATGTTAGGATGGCTATTGCTCCCACCCCCAAACCAGGACGCAAGATGGTGAAATATCTGTGGCTTGAACCGCTGTAGCAGTGCTAACAGCACTCCAGGAAGGCTGCCCCTGCATTGAAGCCGTGCTGGATTTTGGCCACCCATTAATGTCCTTGACATACCAAGCTACACCCTTAGTTGGTGTTGCAACCATTTTCCAAGGGCACCTCTGCTATGAAGACTTTTCATGTATTGCAGTAGTTCCTTCTGCCGGGATCCCCTTGCCGTCGTTTGTCCATGCCTGCCACATATGCACAAGGGTGGTGATGAGTTGCGGTTTCCAAGATATGCCCAATGGGAATCCTGGAAGGATGCCTTGTAGCGCAAAAATATTATTCGTGCGGGATCAGCTTTCCCATGCAAAAGGGTATTTTCCTTGCTTGGGTTTAAGATGTTACCTTATGCAAGAGTAGCTTTGCTGCACGGGGTTCGCCAGGTTTCAAAAGCAATCGTGACCCGCGAAGTGTCATTACGATCAAAAGGCTGTTCATGTATTGTGCGGCATTGCAGGTTGCACCGAGGTGGGAAATTCTTTCTCAGGCACCTTCAGGCAAATCAGGAAGGGCGGCAAATCAGGAAGGGCAACTGTTTGTTTTGATTTGGGCAAGGCATAAGCAGTACTCGGGTCTCTTGGCAGATTTTTTTTAGTAGATGCATTTGTAACAAAAAATGAAAAGGACAAATGCTTGCGTTGGTGATCTGGGTCATCAGTTATTTCATTTGTTCATGGAGATGCGCGTCAGTGGTAGAGCAAAAGTTCTGGCATTTTTGTCCGGTTCCACCTGGCTGCATGGCTCATTTTCCATTTAAAATTTAAAAAATGGTATTGCTGAAGGCGGTTCCTTTTGCAGATGGCAGTTCAACTTGACATTCAGCCCGAGGTTCATGCGCTGTGGACAACCTACCTTGTGATCTTGGTCTTCTTCTGCAACATCCTGGTTCAGCATTGGCAAGAAAAGCTTTGCGTCAAGCAGCATTGACATATTAAGTGAATCGGGCCAGGTTGCACGTGCTTGGCAAATCAATTGCATGACTTGTTCTTGTGAAGCTCAACAACACATCCGTGTAACCCAGTATCAAAGTGACAGTCTGCTAGTTCGTTTTTCACAGGCTGCCAAGAAGGGTGCAGTAGGCGCCATGGAGGAGCCACCAGCAAAGAAAGCAAAGACCGAGGCACAACAGCCTTCAAAGTGAGGGCTTTTTCTTCGTTTGGCAGAATTGTGTTTGCATTGGCCTTAGCCAGCCTGCCTTGACAGGATGAGGAAGTAGATGCGCCTCTGGATAAAGCACCTCGGATCAAGGCCATGCAAATTGTAAGGGAAGGTTTCGAGAAGGGATCTTTTTCAAATGCGGTCCTCTCCATTCAAGACCCAATTGTTACACCGCTTATTAACAGGAACCCTCAAGAAGAGGCCACAATGTGTATATCACCTTCAATCTAACATCGGATTGGTAGCTTTGAGTTCGTTGGCCTTACTGGTTTTGTTCTTGCTGGCAGGAATCGCCCACCTTCCATGTGGAGGACACCACCCTCAATGTTGTACCTTCCACCTCAGGGAACATGCTCACTGCGCTAGCAGAAGGAGGTTTGCAGTGCGGGGCTTAGTGCAGGCAGACTGTGATTTTTCCCTTGCCTTCTGTGCGGTTCTAAGTAAGTTTATGCGAGAGTGCTTGCTCTTGAGGATGTGAACATGAGTGAAGTGTATGGTGCTATCGTGCCACAATTTCAAGCTTGCAGGAATACCATTCTATGCTGCAAGATATGGACCGCTTTGGTGACCTGAGGTATCTCATGGCAGGAGCACGGTGCAACATCGGGCTTAAGACTGGTCGCTACATGTTCGAGGCCATATTTTTCCATCTCTCGTGGCAATAGGCATAGCTGGTTGCAGAAATGTGCTCGGCTTTAGGCTCAGTCCTCTGCAGCCAAAATCAATCCAGGTGAAGATCCTCGAAAAGAGCACCTTCCATGAGGATCCCACTGCGCGATCCAGGCCCGGCTTGCCTGTCACGTCTCTGTGGGGGGGCAAAGCATAGATGAAAGAAAACGTGACAACGTTATCGGCCAAGAGTTCAAGCAAATGGCAGAATTTGTTAGCGATAGCGTGAACCCAGCCCCGTTAGCAGGATGATGGGGGCTCGAAGCGTTCTGCGGATCGGTCTGTCCACTGCAAAGTCGTCCTTAATCCTCGGCGAGACAGAGGCCCGCAGGGGCTTGCCGCTGAGATTTTTAGGATGCGTTGCTTTGCACTAAGCCTTTGCACATTTCCACTTGTTATTTCTCTGTGACAGCTCGGCTGTGCAATGATTCTGTCAACCTAGTTCTTGTATGTTGTTGTCTCAATGGCAGGACTCCGTCTGCTTCGACTCCGAGGGCTTCTTTCGAGACCGAAGGAGACAAGCTGTAGTTGTTTATACTCAAAGATGGACCGGACTCATGGTAGATGTTCAATCTTGTGTCCATTTTACCAAATTCGTTCCTTTCTGGCACAGCTTGGAAGTTCGACGCGAGTACCATGCTATCACGTTGGAGCAGCATGTTCGCTTGGACGTTTCACAGCGTGATCTTGAACACATTCGGCACTGCTCTTTCTGGCACTTCCGATGTAAAGTTAAAGCTGGAAATGGATGCATCTCAGAAGCGAAACTAGTCTCTGTGTTCAGGGTTTTCAGTTTTCGGGCACAAGCAGTGGGGCCAAATGTTGAGACACATCGAAATCTTGAAGGGGGTCACTGTTCATCATGTCAGCTCAGCAACCTTCGGGTCTTCAAGCCGACAAAGGGTTCATCCAACTTCAGAAGCCCCCCAAGGCGGATGAAATGCCGACACCGCATGCCGCACATCAATCGCAGAAGCTTGTGTGGCATATGTGTGGCAGGAAGGATAGCATGCTACAACCTAAGCAGAGATGCCTCAACCCAGCCCAGAAGCCTAAAATCCCCGGATGTCATTTGGAGGAAGGCCAGCCCAGTGTGCTCTTCCAAGTTTACCACTGGAGATGTGGTGACTCTGGTGGCTAACCTGGATCCCAACAGCAGGGGCACCTGGAGTGTTCAGGTTTGCGGTTGCAGGCTAATGGGTTGAAGAGGGGTTCAGAGCTTGGTTTCATTCCGTTTTGGTGTGGGTTGATGTGCGATTTTGTTACTGTAGTCCTTGCTTGTGCTTTTCAAAAGACCCTCACAGTCACCAAAACATCTGGGGTTCTTGAGGGCATCTGTGAAAGCCCATGTATTGAGAGGTTCAGGGTTAAAACGTCGTTGCATAGGGTGCTGCAGACAAGGTCTCAGCCATGTGCTAGCTGGAGAACATGGGGAGAGGGTGTCATGCCATTCGCAAGGCCCTTTCTTGAAACAGGATTTAAGTTGCACATGGATGTTTTCACCGCTGATGGAGTCACAGGAGAAGGTTGCCAACACAATGTCTTTTCCACCCATTGGCCAGCCTTTTTTCAATAGCAGGCCTGCATGCACGTTGCCAAGCAAGCTCCCCCGCATTGTTTACAATATGTAACCCACGAAAGCAGTTCCCATGTTCTTTTCCATTATGATATTCTCGAGTACGTATTCCCCCAATGTATCCTACTCCAATATATATATATACATACACATATATTACCCCAATACAGGCTGCAAGAGCACATTTTTTGACACTGGCTTGCTTCTCTGCTTTTTGGGTGGTGCCGGCTGTCAACTATAGAGGTACATATGGGGAGTATTAGGGATTATGATAGGGATTATAAACGGGATTGTTGTAGGGGCTATGTGGGGATCATAACAGGATTATTATGGAGGATATGTAGGGGTTTTATAGGATGTATATATATATGTAGATTATATAGGGGTCCACTCCCCCCTCTCTTTTCGAATTGCGGTCAATGCCACCTGAGCTCGAGGCAAGTTCGGCAACACGCTGAGCGTCTTCAAGGCAGGGGCGACAGCAGATTTTGGCTCCTTGCCCAAAGGTCCTAATAGTACTTGGAGGCCCATGGGACTTAGTAATTACCTATAACTGACCACCCTACTTATAATCCCCCTAAATAGGCTTCTAGGAATTATCCCAATTATAAGTAGGGTAAAAATCCCAGTTATAAGTGATGACCAAGTCCCATCGGCCTCCAAGTAATAATAACAGGAATAATAGTGATTGTAACAAAGTTATACTAATAGCAGTAATAATAGCAATAGTAGTAGCAAGAATGATAATAGAACTGTAGCAAAATTTTCGTTGTGTAGTTGAGTCCACCTTCTATATCACTTGTCAGGATGGACAGAGGGTGGCACCGCCGCAGCAGATCCCCGAGCATCTGCAGGGAAAGGCCCCGACGCTCTCCTTTGAAAGCATAGGCAGCTGAAGAGCGGACTGGGTCATGTGAGCCATTGTCTAAATTCCTGGTATCCCTTGTATAGCGTTTATCATACTCACCTATGGAGTCCCCTGTATAACTCCCTTTAAGGAGTTTAGACTACAGATCATGTCAGACAGATCTTTCTTCAAGGAAAAGCTTGCCGGAATGTGCCTAAGGTGACACGGTCAGGAATTTCTGTCAAAACTTGATGCTGGTGAGGGCATGATGACCTCCAACTGCATTTGTGTGGCAGGTGCTTTATCCTGGTGTGAGCTTCAGGCCTTACCTTGTGCGTGCCATTCCGATCCCAACTGTTCAAATTTCCTAGAAGATTTATCCCATCTCCAAGCATACCAGAAGCCCAACTGTCTCATCGGCTATTTGCTTATTCATGTCATCTTGGACAAAAATCCGGATCAGTAAATCCTCATGGCCAAGACTGAACCTCTCAGCTGCTGTTGCTTCCCAATGTGCTGGTGATCCTGTCCTTGATAGGAACATGGCTTTGCACTACAACTTTGGCGCCTCGTTGATGCCCCTGCCCTTCAAGTGCCGCTTCCTGAAGGTGCCAGAGAGTTTCTCGCAAGAAGGGCAGACCCTCCGCTTCACAGCTGGCAAGGACGCGTCACAGAAGGACGTCAGCATCAAAGCAGCCGTGAAACCTACGGATGGCCAGTACGAGGCTTTCGGGGAAGAGGGACCAGCTCGGGCACCAGCAAACGAATGGGTGACCGCCGCGCAAAACCGTCTTGGGTGACTATAATATAACCCCAGTATACTGTAGTAGTTTCCAGTTTCTTTTCCATTATACCCGATACACAACTGACATAACCCTATATATCCCTTTATAACCCCTTATAGTTAGCACAAGGCGGTTTCGTTCTTTGCCTTAGAATCCGAGCAGGTTATCTTTCCCATCGCAGTGCCGGACGAGGGCGGCTTTGACTGGCTTGACCATTTCTTAGAGAGCCACCCGCGGGGAGACCCAGGATACTTCAGACAACAGCAAATACGATGGCACTGCACTGATGCTGCTTCGGTGTTGGATTTGTGTTTATGACGTTGCTATGAAAGCCATGCAGTATGTGGTCCTGTGTTGAGGGGCTATACCGAGCTCAGCGACCGGGCAATGCTGTCCTGGTGCGAGCAGAGTGGCCTTAGCCGGCCCAAGGGCTATGCCGCACCCAGGCTGCAAAGGTACTCTTGGAAAGACATCCTCCTGTGTCTTTCCGGCCTCAACAGCCGCAGTGTACCTAAGGGCTGGAGTTTTTGTTGCAATTCCTGGGTCAAGGCTTGCCTTCTCCTGCTCAGTTGGGTACCGTGGTTGCCTTTGGAGAATCCAAGGCAACTTCACGTGCGTCCAATGACAAGCCAGAGGCGCGCTGTTGATCCTTCTCTGTTCCAAACTCTTGGTGGACACTTGGGTAGATGTTCCTTGCATAGGCTACCGTCCATAAAATGTGTATCATGATGGTAGCAAGGTTCGAACACTGCACATTAAGCTTTCTTGTTGTGTTGTCATTGTCATCTTCATGTCATGTTTAGCAAGGTCCAGTCCCCTTGTGTTTTCCTCGAGCATTTGTGCCTTGTTCAGATGGGCTTTGGAGTCTCAGCCCTCGACGATGGAAGCATGCGCCGAACCCTGCAGGTTGGACATGCACGACTGTTGGTTGTTGCATATGTTGAACATGAACATGGTTGGTCAGCGCAGCTCATCCTACGAGCTCTTATCCAATGGATCACCCATCTGAGCGGCCGCACCGTGCCACACAGGGCACAAGGAATGCGATCGGTTTTGGGTTCTCCAATGCGAAGGAATTCACTAAGCAAGACAATTACAGCTGAACTGCCATTCTGCGTCAGACAGAGCGTGCTTCATTCTGTTGTGCACGGATGGTGGTGGAATCTTCTTCGAGTTCCGGTAAAGCCAGGCACTTGTGTCGATTCAGCCACGGCATTTCATCGTGATGGAGGCCCGGCTGGGGTGCATTCGCGAACTTTTTCTTTTGAGCGACGTCTCAAAATCCTGTTCCCGTCTTGCAGGCTGTCCCGAGGCTGTTTTTGTATCCGGGAAACAATACGTCATGTGTTAGTTGCTATATAGATGTTTCGTGCGATCGTAACTCTAGTCGCGTGATGGAGACTACTGTCATCGCAGTGACGCAGGAGAGATTTGGCATTTTGGGGCCTAAAATTATCCATCGGGTTGACTACTCACTGTTTATTTAGTCCTTGCATGTGTCAATGGGGCTGACCTTCATTTAAGTATTCGAAAACATGCCTCCTCCTACTAGTCAGAAGCGAGGTTTCGCTCGAGTACTGTGCATTCTTTCAGCCCATGATGCTGTAGTAACTTGTTTAGTGTCCTCACCGCAGAGTTTGACTGACCTCAGCGAGAGGGATACTCAGGCTCATAACGGAAGCTAGAACCAGAAAGTAGAATGCGATTGTCAGAAGTCAGAAGTGAATTAACTTTGCAATGAGAATGAACTCCAGGATATTCTGGATCATGAGACCGGACTCTTCAAAGAACCAAGGAAACCAGGAGTAGCCGGAACATGCAACAACATCAAACATGACAAGAACTGTGTTGACACATATCTTCAAGCTTTACACCTTGAACGCGAAGCCATTTGAACAAATCCCCAGGTGAAGGCAGGGCTCTTGAAGGAGGATCGGAGTGATCTGGCCTTGCGTGCGGGCCCTCGGGTAATGGGTTCGTTCCGAGTTTAGTTCTTGGCCTTAGGCCTTCACGTGGTAGAGAGTGGTTGCTTGCAAAACAAAACACCAGGGTTGAGGGTTTTTGCTTTATGACTTGCCCTACGGGCCTCTCATGCCTTTCTGGACATCAAAAAAGACTGAGGATGGGGTGGCTACCAGCGCATCGCTACCGTTGTGGTTGGGGAACCCCCTGTTGCCTTCAAGGAGTACAGCCAGGACCAGTGAGCTCAAGGTTCACGATTGTCAGACCTCTACCATTGTCACTTGTGGGAAATGATCCCTGTTTGCTTTGGGAGCGTAATGTAGGGGTGCTAGTTATAAAGCCGACATTTTTCGGCAAGTCAAGAGGAAATTTGGCAGGGGTTTGGAATAATCGATCTCCTGAGGTCTGAGTCATGCAGGGTTTGGACGCTGGACCCTATATAATCCCAATATAATCCCAATATCAGTTACCCCCAATACTACCCCAATATTCCCCCAGCAATATTACCCCAACATGCAGTGTGAGTGGTGGCAAGGTGCTTGAGATGCCTGGTCTGGATGGCGCACTCCCTCTGGGCAATTGTGCAACTTAGTCCTGTCATTGGCCAGGAGAGAATATTCAAAGCCAAGCAGGAGGCCGCAAGCCCAGACTAGAGGGTAATATTGGGATAATACGGCTGGGGTAATTTTGGGGTAGTTCATATTGGGATTATATATGGGTTACATAGGGTTGAGCTAATAGCTCGGGATTCTTGCAGAATGCATGTCTATTTGTCCGAAAGCCAGCCCCTCTGCCAATTTGAGATAGGATAGTCAAAACTTTCATGGCCTGGGGTTCACAGGGCCAATTCCGTAATCGCATGAAACAGCACAAACTGAATCCGGAGCCCCTACCCACAACCGATCTAGTGTGGACGCCTGCTTGCGTGCCTAGGCCAAGCTGGCCGGAGCCAAATCGAAAGGAACACCTGAGGCGCTTGGCATCATCAAGTTCCGTGACTGGAAGATGTTTCTGCACGAATTCCAGAATTTGCTGCTTTGAATCCAAGCCTGTGCAGGGGAGCTTTGCACCCAAATCAAAAAGTGAGCTGACAGATGTCCTGTCTACTACTGTTGGAACGCTACCCGAAAGGAAGAGATTCCTGCGGTGGAGCTCACAGCCGAGGAGTCTGGACCACAGATCCCAGAGCTTTTTGAAGTTTAAGAAGTGCAGTGGATCAAAAGCCCAAAGTCGCGACTATGCAGAACCCCGACACACTCCTGGCCCGATTTTCGACAGAACCTGTACATAGTCCCCTCACCAAGCAAGTGCTGCAAGAACGGAGTCGCCTGTAATGCTGTAGATAGTCAGCCAGACTGTAAGATTGTTCGCTAGGCTTCGGGTTCTGCATGATCCTGTAAGGTCAGGGACTGCGTGCCAGCAAAACAACCCAAGACCGACAACTGGCAAACTGTCTCTAAGTCTTGAGGATCATAATGCTGGAAAGTCCAAGGGGTCTGAAAGTCGCGTAGCTGCTTGACGGACGCATTGGTTGCAAGCCATGCTGTGGCACTTGTTATTTGTTCTACTTATTATTGTTGACCCTCTTGATTACCATCCTTCAGTGCATGGAGTATTGTAGTTTGGTTTCCTCAGTCCTATGCAGGCGTCTTGCATTCGTGTCATTACTAAAAGCCCCCCCTGGTGAAAGTCAAGGCTCCGTATCTCCCAAACATATCAGTTCCCAGACCGCATGTGGGAGAAATTAGGAGGCAGGGATTACTCTTCTCGTCATTTCAGAAGTTTCGAGATAGCATGTCCCACACAGTCAAGGAAGAAGCTGACCTTCAGACGCCTGCCTGTCAGCGACCTCACCGCCTACGTCCTGCAGCTTGGGTTGCCTTCAACACCTCCGTGTGCAAGGGTTTGTGCTTACGGTAAGCGGAAAGGCTAAAGTTGAGAAGGGAAACACGCAGCCATGTAAACCATACAGACACCTCAGAAGACATCCTAAATCCGCAGATAGCAGTGGGGGTCTATAAGATTTTCTTTTTCGAGAAAATGATCTTTTTTCCACCCAGGAACACCAACTTCCAGAAGTTCAGCCTCCCGGATGAGCAGGTCCGAGCTTTCTGTTTAGTTCCGCAGACTTGCCCGATTTATGCTTAGTTAGGAATGGGAATGGATCCCTGATGATGTCTGATTTGCAGCCCTTGTAATGGCAGCTACAACGCATTCTGAGTGATTGAGTTGAAGGGCCGGGACTTAGAGTTGCCAGGAGACTTACTTCGAGGACATCCAGTATGTCTGGAGCCCCGAGAAGAAAGCAAAGCAACATCTGGAAGAGTGGATCCAGGCTCAGCTCCACAATTTGTGACTGTTTTGACGTTTGCTGGCTGCATACAACTACCGTAGCTTTTCCAGTGCCTGCACTGTTCTTCCGATACCGCCCAGTGAATCATGCAGGTGAAGAAGCTCACCTCCCGCTTAGAAGGCCAAAGATTTCTCCGAGTGTAAACCCCATCAGTACGATGGGTACTTGCAAACAGAACAATGACGAACAAGCTTTGAAGCTTATGAACTTGTCTGAGCTTCTCTTCCGTTGTTACTTCGCGCTCATGCTGACGTAAACAAGATGTTGTAGGTTGTAGACTGTACATGATTCTGAAATCGCACGCCGCGAAGGCCTATCACGCTCGATCATTCGTTGAATATGTATTCAGCAACTGCTGGTAGTAGTGGTAGGTTTATCTTACCTTGGCCGGGGTTTTATGCATGGATTGAGCATCTGCTTTGGGAAGCCATGTCTCAGGCTATGCCACAGTTTGACAGCATTTTGAGACGCATCTACATGCAGTTTGCTGTTTCTGGGGTCGCATCCAAGACAGCGTGTAAACAGCATCAGGTAGGCATACGCCGTGATGTACAGTTCCCACATTGAATATCGAAGAATGTTTCTTTTCCTGCAGTGTTTACATGCCGAGATGTATCTTCTCACCGGCTGATGTGCGATAAGCCCGCCTCTTGTAGCTGGGCTTGATCAACAGTCTTAGTGTCCTGGTGCTGCCAGATCTACAACCGGGCGAATGGTTCAGCACAAAGTGGAAGGAGTGGCAGAAGGCAAGTGCCCTAGCTTGTGGTAGCTTTCTTAAGTGAATCAGGATGGATTCCGGACTTGGATTTGTTGATACGGAATTTCCAGTCAAGCGCTCACTTTTCCAAAGATGCTTTCTGATCACGCTTGTGTGACGTCTCTGTGGCAGATGATACAGGTATTGTGCCGCCTGCATTTTGATCTTTGGGTCTAGTTGTGCCGCGCGGTACGGCAAGGTGGTACAGTCCTACCAGACCAAGCACAACATCTACAAGGCTGCGGAGGCCGATATCTCGCAGTTGCTCCTTGACCCTAATGTCACGTGAGAAGTTAGTACCCTCCACGGGAGACCTGTTAGTGCAGGGCCATGCCATAATAAGAGTAATAGTAATAATATACAATAATGATGGTAAGACATGTGTCATAGTAATAGTAACAGTAATAGTAATAGTAATCTTAAGTGGCTGCGGATTGGGCAGCCCGTGTCTCAGCGCCTGCGCAAGGCGAAGAAGAGTGCGCAGTTGGCTGCCAAGGAGCAGGTGCTGGACGGACGGTGGAATGATGGGAGCGGTTCTCGTAGCCGGGATGTCATGTTGTAGTGGTATATAGGTTGTCATTGGTATAGTTGTAGCAGCAGAAGCAGCAACAGCTGCTTCTGAATACTTGATGTTCTACTTCTTCTTTCATTGCTGTTCGTACCACGGCTGAGCTCCTGTGAGTATCAGTTGCCACTTAACCAAGTTCCACCGAGCTTGGTGCAGGCTGAGAAGGATGGGACCGAGCTGCCTTTGGAGGTGGGCTTCAGAGCTTTTAATTGAGTATAGTCCTCAATATGGAGGCAGGCTACATTCTGCATTCTGTTGTGGTATCTTACAAGCAGAATACCATTTCATCAGTTTTTCTCGATTCAACCACCAAGAAGCACGTCTCCATATGGGAGATGCCATGAATGTTGGTGTTGCTGCTTTTGCAGTTGCCGCCGTTATCACTCTGTGGACTGTCCATAATCACTGATGATACTGCAGCCATTCCGACTGCGATTGGAGCTGGATTTACGGTGGAGCAGCTTGGAGTACAAAACGCAAGTTGATTGCAAGATTAAGTTTTTTTGAGCTTGCCCGGCAAGTCTCTCGCTGAGCAGCTGTAGGAAGACTTCAACGACTAGTCAAGCAACCGCTTAGGGAACGACCTTTTCCGGACCGCTTTGCAACTGGCTGACCAGGCGCTGGCTGCGCTGGACGAGAGCGACAAGGCGACTTGGCATAGCTGCCTGTTTGCTTCTCTTTGCTTTTGCATAGCACCAGCAGCATAGCACAATGCGATCTCTATGAAGGGCTCGACAATGAAGGTGGATAAATTTGGAGAACTGCTGTAGACGATCCTCTGATCCCAAGATCTGAAGGTGGACTTCGACAGTCTCGATGTCTTCGGCGTTGAGGATGTCATGGATGTTGGTGGTGGGGAGCAAGAGTCTCAACATAACAATGCTAATAGTAACACTAATATACAATAATGGTAATACATGAGTAATAGTAATAGTACTAGTAATAGTACTAGTAATAGCAATAGTAATAGTAATAGTCATAGTATTAGTAATAGTAATAGTAGCAGTGCCTGAGATGCCAGGTAAGCCTTGACTTTTGCTGAGGCCCCTGTTCGCTGCCTTCACCTTTGAAGACTGGACTCTCATGAGCTTGCGTCTTAGCAGCTTCATGCAGAGCATGATGGCAGGCTGATCTGAATTCCAAAAAGCTTTGCCATTTTTGGGTTTTGCTTCTCTTCACTAATCCTGGTCAACCTCAAAGTGAAGGAGGTCAGGGTATCCCAAGAAGTGCCGACGAGGACACAACAAGAGCCATTTTCAATCATGAATTAGGGCCCCATGAAGGTTTCCAGCCCCATGTTTTGAGCTAGTCTGATTCAAGGCTTGCGTTACGAGCTTCACCTGCCCTTGGCTCAGAGTTCTCGCTGTGAGCATCGTTTTTTGTTGGGCGCTAGGAGTGATCAGATCCCCGAAAAGAGGCATGTTCTTGCCGCTGCAGTTTGGGATGCTATCTTGCTGATCCTGCAAGTGGGTTCTGAATCTGGTAGAGCCACAGAAGTACCAAACGCCGTGGCAACAGAGACGTGCTACTGAAAGACCTCGAAAGTTCATGTTAGGATGGCTCACGCTTTCCGCCGCGACTCGCATGACCCTGGTCGCGTGGCTGCCCCAGAAGACATGAATTATGTCAACTTTGTTTCCAACCAAAAGTACCCTCAGAGAATGATTCTCTGAGATCTCTGTGCCTGTTGAGCACCTTGCCTTCTATTACCAGAAGTACTACAAAAAGGCCGGACGCCAGTTCTTGCAGGCTGACCGTGGCCTTAGAGCGACACATGTGCATGCACACGCATTTGCACAGAACAAAGCGTCCATACACAGCCATCAGGGAGCGATGCCCTGGCCCTATTCTTGTGAAAGCTTAGTAGAGGACCGGGTGTCATCTGGACCAACTGAGGAGCCTTGAAACGGGAGGAGCCGCGTTGTCCCTTGTTGCAGGCTCTCAACATCAAGTTCTTCGGAGTGGACAGCTGCGAGGAGTGACCTTAGTCCTCCGGTCAGGTCCTACCTCACGGTTCTCAGGGTGTAAATAGGGATTGTATGGGGTTTATATAAAGGGATCATATGAGGTTTTATATACAGGTTGGAAAGGGGTTATATATCCATGCCATAGAGGGATGTGCAGAAAGTATACAAGGAGATTCAGAGTAGAGAGTTTCCACAAAATTCTGGCTGTGTTTTAGGGGTCTTCAGGATTGCTTCTGGTATTTTGGGAGACTGGGCCCCTTGTATACCCGCACGGAGCTAGCACTTCTATGTGGGTGCAAGTAGGAGTTGCGGGCAAGCTCGTCGACTAATGAGGAGGGCTTGTAATTGAGTGGTACGAGAACCAGTGGCAGAGTATTGAATGTGCGATGTAGCCCGTGAGGAAGTCCCTCAAACCCCAAGAGTCAAGAGTCCCTGAACGTACCGTGTGTTTTATACAATATGAATATATACATATATATGTATGTGGAACACATATATATATATGCACAGTTGTGCTACATGTCTGTACACATGTACATTTGCCATGCAGGGGCGCTACATGCCCGTAAACCCTAAATCTCAATCGCACATGCAGAGAGAGCCGGAGGAGCTTGTGAGCATGGTCAGCGACACAGTGCTCATCACGGGAAAGAGCAAGGCCGATGCGCGGGGTTATACAGGGGCATTCGGGGATATATGGGGTTCTATATGGGGTCTAGGGTTTAGTTATTTTGGGGTATATAGGGATATATGCGGTTCTATATGGGGTCTAGGGTTTAGTTATATAGGTGTATATAGGGATAAATGGGGTTCTATCTGGGGTCTCGGGTTTAGTTATATAGCGGTATATAGGGATATATGGGGTTCTATATGGGGTCTAGGGTTTAGTTATATAGGGGTATATCGGGATAAACGGGGTTCCATATGGGGTCTCGGGTTTAGTCATATAGCGGTACATAGGGATATATGGGGTTCTATATGGGATCTAGGGTTTAGTGTGACTGCCTAGGATCTAGGCTTCGGATGAGGCTTTTGTGTGTTACTTAATCCCTGACGGCCTTCTACGGCCCAGTCCGGAGTAAAAAAGCCTCAGCGCCTTCAAGGCGTAGTATTGGGGCCAGATGTGATTGGCGCCTTTGCCAGATTTACAAGAATGAAAGGCTTTCAAATTGGCATCGGTATATTACCTGAATAGGGCTTCATGTATGAGGATCAGGTAATATAATCCCCTATATAACCCCAATATATACCCTATAAATCCCTATATAATCCTCTATATAACCCCAATATGTACCCGATCACTGAAGTAGATTTCTTTTCTGCCCAAACTCCGACTTCTCAGGTGGTTTTATCCCTGCAAGGCTGTGCAGCAGTTGGAATTGCAATTCTCGTTTCTGCTACTGAACTAATGACTAATGATTTTCACCATGTCTTTCTCCGCACCATCCTCACCGCATGAACTACTAGATTCAAGATATAAGTAGCTGCATAAACGCACGCCGCAATCTATACACACTGAGCTAGAATTTACAAAGCTCGACTCCAAACCCGCCCTAGACCGAGCACGCCGAGGACCACAGCCCAAAGTATAATTCCAAAATCCTCAGAGCCCTGAAGGTGCTCGAACCGCAGCTGCCCGATGACTTAGAGTCAACGAACCTCTTCGTTATGCTGACAGAGGAGCCACACAGAACCAGCAATAGTATCTAAGGCAATTACAGGAGGGGAGTTAGCATGTAGGGACCTCTTAAAACCCTTATATACCAATATGTGACTGCCCAGTGCATATATACCCTGTATATAAGGTCCCAGCATTTCAAACTCCCCTCCTGCAGTTGGTCCGTATAGAAGCAAGACTAATCCACCGTCATTTCCCGCCAACAGCAACTACTGTCACACCATGTCAAGCCTAAATTGCTTGGGGCGAATTATTTCAATGAGACGATTCGCAGTAATGGAGGGCTGGTGGGGATGACAGCATCAACGATCGCAACGATACGCAACGATGCGAATGATACTCAGACCCTTGCTTGCAGAAGAGAAGAGCCTGACTACGCAGAGTCTGCTGCGAGCGCTCCTGGCTTATGAAATGCCGCACTTCTGGAAGTTTGGGCAGGGTCGCACAGGTCCCATAGACGATGCCAAGTAGGTGTAAGTCCATGCTAGCTCACCAAGACAGCCAGCGGGAGACTCAGACCGGCCAGTCAACGCTTTGGGCAGGAGAGCCGGAGGGACCGGAATCGTCGGATAGACATGGGCGATGACTCCGCCAAGCTGAAGATCGTGGCCTCTGGGCAGGCACAGACGGTGTCGGAACATGCTCCAGCTGTGATGTCCGCGGCGATGGAGAGGGTAGTTGGGCAGGCTACGGGCTAGGACATGGTGGGACTGGGACTGATTTTGATTTGGCAAGGCCACAGCAACTCCACAACCGCGGCCCTTTGCGCGGACACCAAGATGGTTGCTCCAGGGCATCCTAGGGCATAGATAGGGTGGACAGTCGTCATGTCTTCGGCATAGTGCCCCGCTAGCATAGGACGCCATAGCAAGCCCGCATGAAGCAAAGATCTTGTGGCAAAGCATGTGAGGCGACAACGCAGATCAGACCGCAGTGGCCGCAGCAGCAGCCGACTTCGTATCAGGCAGGGGGCCAGTCTGCTGGAGTAATTTTGATTAGACGTTTACTGGGTAATGTCTTGTGCTTTACCAGGGTCCGCGGCTGGAGTTTGGGTGGTAGGCTTATGCAGCATTGTTGAGGACGTCCATAGTCACACCGCCATTCATGAAGAGCGACATGATTCCTGGTACCCGCTGACAAAATGTCAAAGGGCTTGGTTCCATCGCACTCAAATCAAACATGGACTCACTTTGGTGTCTGCGCTGGCTCACTCTAGGGTCTCAGCCATAGTCACTGCGCCAGACGCGGCCCATATCACCCTTCGGGCAGCCGCGGCCAACATACCAGCCCTGGGAGGCTCCGTCTGCAGTTGCTGTAGCAAGGCAATTGAGAATCTGCCCGCAGTCGTGTGAGTTTTCTGGTCAGGGCGACGGCTACAAAGGCGGTGGATACAAAGGTGGATGGCGGAACTGGTGAGTGCCTTGCGGCGCAGCATGCAAGAGGCACTCGAAAAATGGCGTGAGGTCAGCATGGCTCTGGGGACCACAGCATGTTTTGCTTGTAGCATGGAGCCGCCTCGTTGCATTCAGCAATTACGCAGAATGCCGCTAAGGTGCCGCAGCATAATGGTTCTCACAACGCTTTCAAGATGCACTTCAAGAAAGGCAATCAGGCTGAAACTGAAGTCGGAGGAGTAAGAGCCTTAAGAGGCATGCCGGCGTTCTATGGCGCTAACATAGAGTATTACAATGCTCTTCTTTTTGTTGCATTAGTATGATTTCACGAGTAGTAACAACACCGCACTTGGTTCAGCCAACAAATCGTACTGCACGGATGAGCAGATGCATTCCCGAAACTTCATTCCTCGGAAGACAATCCAGACGACCCCCTCACAGCAGAGTTGTTCCTGCACATGCAGCTCACCTTTTGAAATGGCGTCCACAGCCCCGACCGCCTTGTCCGAGCGTGGCAGAGCTGATTGCCAAAATCACTTGCATGTGCCTGGCCTCAGACACAGAGGAGAGAAAATGAGGAAGGGCCGAGCCAGCGTGCAGAAGAAGTGAAGTTCTGGCAACAGGCTGACATCTTTTTATGCCAGTGGATAGGATGGCGGGTGCTACAGTAGATGCTTTTGCTCAAAGAAAGTGCTGAGGCCATTCGACCTCGGGAGCCCAAGCAGGCCAGGTGAAGCAACCAGATGCCTTGCATAGTCGTTTCCATTTTCTTTTCCATTAGCCCTATATAATATCATCCCCATATAACCCCAATATACCATAGTCGTTTCCATTTTCTTTTCTATTAAATGATGGCTCAAACCATTTCCTCTGGACTTGATGGGGTTGGGGGTTGGGAAATGGATGGTGCGTCTTGCAGCCTTGTTGCCTTCGGTGATGCACAGGACAATGGCCAGTTGCATTTTGTAGGGGTTATAGTCCCCCTTAAGTAGATAGAATATGGGGTATATGGGGATCTTATTCTATTATACCCAAAGCCATATTCTATCTACTTAAGGGGGACTATAAAACTGCCACTTGGTTGCTTGGGTCGTCAGGTCCCTCTGGAGGAGCCGAGAGCACCGCCAGGAGAGCAGAAAGGCGATACGTGGACCTTCCAGGCTCATGCTGCTCGGTGAAGGTGGATGCTTACTGAGATTGCTCGTGCAAAATTAATCTCCTCCTTGAGGTGCACTAAACACAGGATGTGCAAGCTAGCTTCAGCTGCAGCTCATACGATCTAAGCCAGTTTGCGGAGAAATGTCTCTTGGCCTCATGGCTGCATGCTAGTTGGATTGCTAAACGGGTCTCGCCACGGCCATTCGTTTTTTTTTAATCATCATTTCCAGCGATGTTTTAAGTGCAGTTGCAGCAGGTCGTCCTTTTGCGGAAGAGTCTCGACCAAAAGATTGGCCTCAAGCATGCCCAGAGCCCAAGTGGTGATTGGAATGCATGCGCAGCTTGAAGTGGAGCTTAGTGTGACTGTCGGGTATGACAGCAGCTCCAGAACTCGAGCTGCTGGGAAGCATGGAAGCATGATATGCAAGAACGCTGCTTTTCTGTGCACCGAGGCTCAGATGGCGCCAAGCTACCTCAAGATACACACGGTCATGCTCGGCACTTACCCGGTTCAGTCCTGCCGAAGAAAACACACTCTTGAAGCAGATGCTTCTGTCGCAACCTTTCGTGCGCTCAGGGAGGATCTGAGCGCTCGGTAAAGGCAGAAGCATATGGAAAACTCCAAAGCCAGTCTTGCAGTGGCTCCCGGCATCGAGCAGCTCAGTCCTGGGAGTCTGAAGAGCTGGCGACATCGCTCGCAGTGTCACATCAATGTGTTGTAAGTTGTCAGGGAACTTAATGTAGGAGATGTCTGATACCGGCGGGGGCATCAATCTGATGGATGGGCATTTTGAACGAAGCGATATCTGCAGCTTTCTCACTTCAGACATGCGGAGTATAGTCGGCATGCACTGGAGCCTCCAGAGACATTCGGAGCAATCCGCTCAGCCACTCACTCAGGCCGGGAGGCTGTGCAGATAATATCGCGGGCATTCTGACTCAGACAAGGGTTTTTTGAGGAGTACTTTATTTTGCACGCCATGGCAGCTCCTGCTGCTGCCTGCGCTGGCGGGAAGGCAATGCTTGAGACCCTTGGCTCATCTGGGGCTCTCTTTTTTCACTTGGGGACCTCAAGTTGGGGGTTGGTAAAACCCAATGTTGAGATTTCGTCCCCCTCAAGTAGATAGAATGTGGGGTATATGGGGATCTTATGAAAATATACCCAAAGCCATATTCTACCTGCTTAAGGGGGACTATATCCTTTAGCTCCTTGAAGTGGTCGCCTTGAATCCTTTCATATCCGCCTTAGTCCCTTCAAAAAAACATGAATATCATTCACCATCCCTCCATTGTCCATGTATAGACCCCCAAAGCGGCCCGAAATCCTACAGCCCACCCCCAAAACCTAAATTCTTAGATTTCGACCTCAAACTTCCAATCCTGAGGCTGCCACGCTGGGCCGTGGTCGGTCGCGGCAGCAACCAGGCCTTGAAAGAGGGTCTTGAAAAGGGTGAGACTTCACGGTGTAGGGTTCAGGAGCGGTTCAGGACTCATGATGGGGCTTCGGTTGATTGCTCTTGGCTGAGACAGCTGTCCAATGTCTACAATGCAGGACAGGATACGAGGTGAGACCCGCGTGGATATGTGATGGGAGGATGACATCTACATCCTTCCGCACGGAAATGTCAGCCAGCGTGAGTTCGTACCGTAGCTATATTGTACTTTACGATTTTTCTTCTTCCGGATGTAAAGGTCTCTGACTCATCAAAAGAGTTGCGCGAATGCCCTATGCCAGTTTGTGGTGCAGCTGCTGGCGCGGCTCAAGGCGTTTGCTTCCGTTTGGGTTTGGGGCTTGGGACCCCTGGGATGCATGGAAATCAGGCTTTTTCACTGAAATACGTTTTTCGTTTGACCGTAACATCACCGTAATGAGCTTTGAGCTTCTGTGGCCCTTGGCCAGAAGGGGCACTTTGTGATACCGATGCAGTCGGGGCTCTTGCCAGGCACTTTATAGGCGGGAGCTGTGTTGAAGATTGCTTACCTCAAGCAGGTTCCCTTCATGACGGCACTGTGTAGGAAAACAGAGTCTGTGCTCCTCATAGTCTCTGGCAGACCGTTGGGCATCCATCAAGCAGGCCTTGGGAAAGGACGTCAGCCACGTTGACCCCTCAACTGGTGCAGAGCCTGGCATCCCGAGCCTGCACGAAACGAGTAAGGCTGTATGGGGAAGCTCCTGTTGTGCTGGAAGAGTCCATGTGCAAGCGCGAGTAGCAGGATGAGCGCTTGCTGCAGTCTTTGCACACGTCACAGTTCGAGTGGTAGTGATGGTATGTACTTGTGTCCGTCGTGTTTGCGCTGATGGTGGTGGCGGCGGGGCGGGTCCACCGTCGCCGTCACCGCCGCTGTTGCCGTCGTTGTGGATGACGTCGGCGTCGGCATCATTGTTGTAGTTGTATTGGTACCAGCAACAGCAGATTCGGAACGAGGAGCAGTAGCAGTGGCAGCGTTGGTTAGTTGCAAGGGTTGCTATTGTGAATCATTGTGCAGTTGCGTCTGCTGATCGTGCGCCGCCAATGCCCTACGATGGAAGTGTTTTTCATCATGTTTCATGTCAGTTCTGCATTCGCATGTGCACCAACACTAGCTTGGGCAATGATGAGGAAGAGGAAGAAGAGGGGGAGCAGGGGGAACAGCAGGAGCAGGATGAGCAGAAGCAGCATCACAACTAGAAGCAGAAATATGCAAAAGTAGCAGTAGACGCTGGTGACAAGAGACGGCAGCAGCAGGCGACAGCAGGGTTTCACAGGAAGCATCTACAGCAATCAACACGACACTAGGCCTTCAATAGGCATGAAAAGGAAACCATGGCTTCAATCTGCAACGAAGGAAGTCTTTGGCGGATGTGAAGGAGCCACTGGATGCAGTGAATCTGCCGCTCGGTTGCTATGGCTGATGGTGCGCAGGTGACTTTGGGTACATCTTGCACAGAGGGCTCCGATCCCGAGTTTAGCGCGCGTATAGTTGAATGCAGATTTCAGAGTTTTGCAAGAGACTATCACATCCTGAGATGTTGAATTTCAGGTGTGCAAACCCAAAGATTGGAGCTCCTTGGCTGCAAAGGAGTGTCGGAACCGGTATGATCTTCAAAATTTTGCAGTGTAGGGCACTGCCTATATAGAATGAGTGTTGAGGCAATTTTCGCCACAAGATGAGTGTCGGGTAAGATTGTGCATTGGCATGCTTTGGCATTGAGGCCACGGTCATTGACGATATGCACAAGCTGGGAGCCACCTTGCAGCAAAAATTAAGTAGTATTTTATTTGGGGATACTATGGTGCCCATTATGGAGTAAGATTATATCCTCCTTTTGGGTATAGTATTTTATGTAAGGAATATAATCTTACTAGGTTCAACCACCAAAAAAACACTACTCAATTGGGATTGAATCCTGAAGCTGCCGGTTTGGAGACAGAGGCGGTAGGGGATAGTCTTCCATGTCTTGTAGCAACTAAACCCTAAACCCTAAACCCTAAACCTTGAATGGATCTGAGCTAGTCGCCTGCAGCTCTGCAATTCCATGGTTGTTAGTGGCAACTTTGCAGCTGAGTTTCCGAAGAATGCTGCAAGAAAGATATGGGGGTTTCCCAAAATTAGGGTTTAGGGTTTAGGGTTTAGGGTTTAGGGGTCCCAATAATCAGGATTATAGTATTTTGGGCTCTATATTGGGGTCCTATTATTTTGGGAAACTACCATATTGAAAGCACAACAGCTGTCTGGCTAATCTGTCTGAACGCATCGGGACTTGGAGGTGAAAAACGTCTTTGTTCAGCCTGGGGCCGAGGCATCCGAACTGAAGGACATTGGGATAATGAAAAAGAATATGGAAACTACTCTAGTATACTGGGGTTATATAGGGAGACTGGAAACGCAAATGGAAACTACTGAGGCACTTCATAACAGCCGTACGTAAGTAGTCGTGACCGACTGACTTTACGAGAGAAGGCCATTGGCAAGTCCTTGCTGCCAGCCTACCAGCGACGTGTGGGGAAATTGGGGCTTACTGAGCAAATATGCCCCAAATCCCCAAACTGCGGCAACTGCCTACAACCCCTGTGAGGACAGATGTGCAGAGCTGGGCATTACCTGGCATGAGGGATGTGTCCTGATTGAGTCGGGAGCTCCCGGACATTAGGCCACCAAGAGTGGACCGGATGGACCGGCCCCAATCGGTGATCTTGAAGGTTTTTTGGGGACTCGTATTTGCAGTGTTGCCCTATTTGTTGAAGTTGCCGAATTTTTTCTTCAACGATAATTCTCGTCATTGTTGGTGGGCTTGACATCCGTAAGTCACTGACTGCATTTTCAATCATATGGCGATCTTAGCCGCAGCATCTCTTGGCTGCTGCTGGAGGGTTCAGCAGCCCCAAATGGCTGAACCGGTATTGTGCGCTGGCTATGTCTCTTTTGAGTGCGCACTTAGACTTTTGGAGAACCCGCCTCAGTGCGAGTTTGAAGAGACCCTAGCGAGATGAAGTCACTTGCAGCCTTTCAGCTGCGAAGCTTCGGTCTCCAACTGAGGCTTGTAAGGATCGCAGAGCCACCTAGCGTTCGAATCAAGGAACAAAAAGGGACGCGGATGCTTCAGGTCGATGCCTCCTCGTTTGTTGGGGATGCTGGTGCGACTGATCCATTTGCTGCCCAGGGAATCTGGCCTTGTGAATGAGCACAACCAAGAGATGCCATGACCTCGACATCTGTCAAGCGTTGCAGACAGAGTTTGGGACATTTTGTCAGTGTGTAGGTATGAAATGATTTAAATGAGGGTCGTTTTGGCAACTTGTGTATTAGGCAGCTCCAAGGGCTTGCTTACATGTTGACACTTAGTTGTCTTTGCAGGCCGAATGAGATGCATGGAGCTTCAGGCAAAGCAGCAGCTCTCTACAAATCTTTGTTAAGCTGGCGCGGAAGCTCCTTACAACTCGTTCGGCCTGCAACGTCAACTCAGTGTCAACGCATGTGGCTATACTTGCAAGACGTGTCAGAAGTAGCATCACAATTTTGCGGAAAATCACAAAACTGAGTGGGTGATGCTGGTTGAAGCCATGAGCTTTTTAGCCCAATTATTGCTTATTACATAAAGAGTATTATTTCTTCTGTATGCTGGACTGTCGTGTGCTACATTACCCATAAGGGTACTACCTTTGAGGTGTGTCCGTCCAGGGCCCCCCAAAAGGAGCAGCCACTGCTTGGCACAGACATGGATGCTGTGTCACACCAGTGGCGCGACTGACACAAATGTTGGGACATACGGTTGGCTGCTCTTCGTCATGGTGCCAATGACTGTCCAAATGGTCATTGCTTCTGGTTCGTCTTAGTCTGATTCCGTCTCATCCTAGCTTGCTGCTACCCCTGTGTTGAAGCTGTGCAGGCTCAGATATCCCCCGGAATCGCATTGCTATATGCGGCAGGCAGTGCCAGGGAGTTTGTGTCATGGTTGAGTCTGGATCTCTGTGTCAAGGAGCAAGCGCTGCACCAGCATCTCTGGGCTAGTAACTAGTACTTCTTGCCCAGCAGAAACTTGTTTGGTGTTCAGCTGCCTGCATGTAAACAACTTGGGCTTCTTCTGGATACGAAAAACCTTTGCTCAGCAGCGTGGCCCTCCCTGCGCCGGCATGTGGTAGTTTCTCTAGATATGGAGACCCCAATATAGACCTCAAAGTGCTATAGTCCTCCTTCCCCCCAAAAAGGTACCCCTTATTTTTAGGAAGCAGCCGCCTTGCATGTGCTTCAACTCGTGGGCCCAGATTTTGGCTCAGAAGCAGACATTTTAGACGTAATTCCTCGCTCCTGCAGATATGGCTGGAGAGGTGCCAGCTTGCATACTGGTTCTTAGTAGGAAATATGTAATCCAAATGAGCGGAGATCGAAATCCTCCTTATTTGGAAGGGACAGGGGCTTTCAGAAACAAGGTTTGGCGTAAGCAAAGTGCTGTGTTTCGCAAGGTGTCGTAAGCAATTTTGTGGCGACGTTGCTGCCGCAAGCGTCGTAAGCTATTTTTGTTTGGTGTTATTGCTTATGTCCCAAGCGAACCAGTCCTTGCAGTTGCAGCAAGCCGGCGTAAGCAGATTCATGGGCACGTTGCGCTCGCGGCTGTAAAGCATCCCGATAGCTTGGCTTTTGTAGTTTTTGACAGCTTTGCTGTGTTCTCCACAAAAGTAAGCAGAGTAAGCAGAAACAACAACAAAGTCATGTCGCAAGCAAAAGCTTGGAAAACGTAAGCTACCGTAAGCAGTTTTGTTTCCGAAATAAACTAGGATTAGGCTTTCGGGCAATAAGTATCATTCCCTTATTCCCTACTTACTAACCACAAGTACGCTTGTGTATCTGCTGGATTTTGGATTGCTTGCCAAGTTGAATACAGGGAGGATCCAGATGCTGAAAACATGCAAGAATGTGTGTGCAACGCTTTGTTGGGGTTTCACATCATTTTGGGTACCATTTTGGGGGTCCGTATAATAAGGACTAATAGTATATATTAGGGTATTTTGGGGTACCCTAATTTTGCAAAACTACCTTGTGGGATTGTCTCAACCCCAAGAAATGAAGCAAGACAAATGGACCAGGTTGTTTGTAGTCTGCCAGGGACTCCCAACATAGACAAGCATTACTGATTGTTTGTAGGGAAAATGGATAATACTGTTGATGGAAGAAATCTTGCACCACCCTAAAGTCCTAAAAATTACAAAAAATAGGGCCTCTAGATGGTGCAAGATTTCATCCATCAACAGTATCGGAATACAATACCTATAAAAATCACTGTATAACATATTCACGTATTCCCTACTAACAACCAGTAAGAAGCTGGAGGGCCGATGGTCTGCAGAACAATCTTGATCTGTCAGGCGGGTAAAGCTAGGACAGTCCTGCTGGCCACGGAGAAGGCCTGACAACAGCACTTGAGCTATAGTCTAAATTGCCTAAAGGGGATTATACTGGGTTCGGGGTCTAAACTCCACAAAGGGGGTTATGCAGGGGATGATATGGGGGACTGCTATAGGGTTTGTTACAGCGGATAGACCATAGCTTACTTGGAGTGAGGCTCATTTAGCACAGTATTGATGATGCTATTCCAGTTTCTATGGTGCGAATATACTTACTGCTATTACGATTATCATTGCTAGTGTAAGCATAGTGTCAGCAGTTCTAATCATTGTATTTTTCCTGTTCGTGACAGGCTTTAGAGACTTTTGCGAATGCCACAAAGAGTAAGGTTGCTGGGGCTACGGCGATTTATGCTCTCGATGTCGATCATCAGAATGCCACTAGCAAGTATGACTCTACTGCTAATTGTTTGCTGTTTACCGAATGATGCTAGGAGCTCTCAAGAATTCAACAACCGCCACCATCTGTGCGAAAAGATGAGCGTACTATTAGCAGCCCAGGTGGCATTAGTCGTGCTATTGGTGATGGTCATGCTTTTACGTCTGTCTGGAACTGAGAGAAAAGCTACTGGCATGTCGAACAACAACAACAACAATAATTGTGGCAGCATGCAACTAATTAGCAGCAACTGTGGCTATGATATTGCCGCAAGGATGTTGGTAGCATCAGGAGTATGGCCAGTAATCACACATTTGCAAGAACTTGATGCGCCAAGAACAACCACAGTACCACCAGTCATCACACGTGAATTCTGTTTCAACAGCTTGACTATGAACTTGTGTTCCTGGCAGGCATTCGCGGCAGCGGCAGTGACCAAGATCGAAGATGTCCTGAAGGCTCAACATTGAAAGCTAGGATTGATCAGTGCTCATCGTGACCTGCTAGGGCAATTTTTCTGTAAACACGTGCTAACGCCAGTGGGATGTTACGTCGGGAGTAACATGGAATTAGGCGGCGCGCCCCACAACGCCACACACCACGCTCTTGCAATTTGGCTTGAACTCATGCTCTTGCCGCGCTGGCGTGCAACCTCTGGGTTTTGTGAGTAGCTCGCATGTGGAGATTCCTCACGAGTTTTGGGCTGGACATTGTGCTCCGGCAGCAGACACGGGCTCTTGCTCCTGCACATGTGCTCCTGCGCACTGTCGTCGCTTTCGGAAATTGGATTTTACAAGCGTTGTTACTTTGTACCCTCCGGTTATGCATCCTCGCAGTTTTAGGAAGTGTGCTCTGACAGTGTTCTTAAAAATGCTCTTGCGGTGCTCTTGGAATTGTCCTGGTTTGCTTTTGAACTGCCCTAGGACTGCTGTGATTGATTTGAGTGCAGTGCTCTTGGAATGCTCTTGAGCATTGTTTTAGTATTTGTGGAGCTTTTCGAGTGCGGTGGAGTGCTCTGCGAGAGCTCTTGGTGGTCTTATGTGGTTTTAGGGTCAAGGCCGCATACGGGAAGTGTTCTTGCTCATGGGCAGGGAATCTATAAAGGGCATAGGTTGCAGACTGGAAGAAGAGTTTCGTAGCAGCTTTGCTATTTTGCCAGAAGTGTTGCAGGTAGATCTGCCCAGGGCCCAGGTTTCAATGTGATGATGATGGTTTAGACAGATTTCAAGTGCAAAGGTAGGGGTGATGGAGGATTCTGCGACCAGGGCACATAAACGGGAATACATGGGGATCAGGGCTTGTAGGGGTTGAACGAAGTTTGTGAAGATAATGGGGTTTTAACATCTCAAGATGTGTGACTCTTTTTAAGGTTCCTCATCTGAGCCATAAGCTAAACTCCTAAAGGGGGGTTACATAAAGGATTCTATAGTAGACTCCATACGGGTGGGTTAAGGGGGATAGTAGGAGTTTAGACTATGGCTCATCTGGGTTGCTGTTAAGGAACTTAAATTAAGTTACTGTATTGGGGAAACCGTTTTATTTACTATATATACCCATTATGGTAACTTAATTTAAGTTCCTTAACAGCAGCCCAGTCATCTGGGGTCGGTAGATTTTCAGGAAATGACGGGAGCGGAGGCTGCATCCTATGCCAGGCTGCCAACTACACATTGAAGAAGCTGGAGAACTACAAGAGCAAGGACTGCCAGACGCGGTTTAGGGTTTAGCGTCTAGGGTTTAGGGTTTACACATTGAAAAAGTTGGAGAACTACAAGAGCAAGGACGCCAGAGAACAGCATTAGCAACAGTAGTACGAATGGTGTTAATAGCAACATCTGTTACAAGAGTAACGCGAGTAGTTAGTAATAGTAACAAGAGTAACAAGAGAAATAGTTGTAACAATAGTAACGCTAGTAGTACTAGCAATAATAGTAAGGATAGTAAGAATACTAAGAATAGTAAGAATAGGGTCCGACTCAGAGCGGCCTTCGGGGCATGAGGTGCTTCTGGACTTTGCTTATTTACAGTATGGGGGTTGGGTTCCAAAAGTGAGGGGTGCCATATGTTGGTGGTCTTCATAGTCAGGATTGTGGCTTGTTGGCAGTCTATGGTACCAGTTTTTGGGGTCCCCATAATCCGGATGATAGTATATTGGGGGTTTATGATGGGGTCCCCCTGTTTCTGGAAACTACCGCCTATGTTAGTCTTAGTCTTTTCACTGCATTCCCGGCAGCATGAGTTGACAGTTGTGAAAGTCGCCACATAGTGGAGCCTGTGACAGAGAACTGAATGAGCAATGTGATGCGGACATTGGCAGACGTGTTTGGAAGCTGTTGTGTTTCAGATTGGGTTTCTTGCTTGCATACATGGCTTTTAGCACTCCGGGCTTGTGTCTATGAACTTCATGGCCAGATGCATAGCTGCTGCTGTTTGGGACTGACCATCGCCTTGTAGGGGTTAGGGGTTTGGATGATGATGACTGATGGAGATGTGCTTGGAGCACCTATAGTAGCGGGTTGAGGCCTTGCAAACATCAGCATAGCTTGCAGCACGGTTCGTTTTCAGGCATTGACATGAGCTTTGAGTCCGTGTTGATTACGATCATCTATTTCGGCTATACAACATACTGCCTAGATGTTCCGTTTAGTCATTGCTAATGCAAGAGCAGTGGTTTGTAAACGAACAGTAGCCAGCCTTCGTCAGGATGACCTTCTCGCGGCCGTTGCCGACGCAGATGCGATGATCATCCGCAGCGACATCGTGGATCAGGCCCTATTCAATCCTTTGTGAGGACTCGCCAGATAAATGGGGTCGCTGGAACCCGGCCGCTTGTCATGGGCGTGCAGCAGCAGCAGGCAGCCAGTGTGTAGGCTCCAGGAAGGACTCAAAAACCTGCCGGATGTAAAGAGTCCTCGGCAATTCTCCTTTTCCCTCACGGATTTGGCGCTCCATGCTGAGCTCTGGCCTTCCAACCTGTCCTGTCTTGTTTGGTTTATGCTTTTTCTCGAGTGTGTGACATCCCGCCAGACCGAATCAACTGATGGTAGACAAGCTGCGAAGGCCGTGCTGGACAAGGCCAGCAAGATGAAGATCGTGGTCCGAGCAGGACAGGTTTGTGCGGAGGGGCTCTCATAGCCACATGTTTTTTGAATGAAAGCGGCTGTTGTTGCTGCCCCTCGCTTTGAGAAATCCTGAAGAAGTGTGAGCGCATATTGTGGCCCTCACGGCCTATCTCAGGCCAGAATTGCCTCTCACAGCTTATATCCACAAAACATAGCTTGGTCCGCGAGTCTGAGATTTGGTGGCCCTGCAGGCGCTGGCTATGACAACATTGATCTCAAGGCAGCGGTATGCACTACTTTGCACTCCTGCGCCTTCTCAAATCCATGCCCTTGCAGTGGATAAGAAGCTTCAGTTTGAGAGTTGCCGCCAGGCTTGCGAGGGCAAGGGCATCACAGACCTGGCCTTAGTTGCAGGTGAACGCTCGGAGGAAAGATCGAGAGTCTGGTAATGGACAGCCTGTCTAAGAGGTGCGCCATGCTGCAGCTGCCAACATGCGGCCCTTGATTTTAGTGGGCCCAGTATGAGCGCCGATATTGAGGACCAAGGGTATACCATGCGCCCTGAATTTGCAGAAAGTGTTGAGGTTTTTCTCACACCTACAGCAAAGCAGCCCGAGAAAGTCTCCCGCGGATCTGAACTGAAACCTTGCTTCAGCTAATTAGGGGGCTTCCGGTCTGCTTTTTGCCGTCTTTGGACTGTTCTTCCTGCAGAAACCTCAAGGACGGTCTGTAGCACTATCCGTACCAGTTGTTGCCTCTGTGCTAGTATGCTACGTGTTTTCAAGCATCATGACCAGAGCAGCTTTCTGTGAAGTTCGCTTCTCGAGGCAATGAACACCCCTGGCCAGAACGCCAACGCAGTGGCTGAGCTTGTCTTTGGTGCCCTGGCAATGCTTCAGTCTGTAACAAACCCTGCCGAAGCGCGTTCTCTTGAAGAGAAGCATTTAGTTTTTTTGTAGCATTGCTGACTGTAGGGCCCTCGACCTTTCAACGGGCCATCGAATTCACCGGAAGCCTCAAGGAGCCATTCTGACGCAGGCATGATGATTGTCAGCGCCCGCAACAACTTTGACGGCACCAGCGGTTTCGAGCTGGTGCTTGACTTGGAGCAGCTGTGTGCACCGGTGCATGATGTTGGCGTGTAGGTGTGTCCCTAGCTCCTGAGCTTGAGAGCTTGAGAGGAGAGTGACGGATCCCACCAGGATAAGTCTTAAGTTCTCACAGCACCCAATCCCAAACGAGATTTGTGTGGTCAATTTTTATAACTTGTCTCGATGCCGCGTAAAAGTTGGGCAGAGCACGTGCAACGCACATTGCGTGAGTCGAGATTAATTGAGTTTGTTGACCCTGCATTACAGACATGGTCTCTCAACTCACAGGTTAATCGCGAGATCGCCTTTTACGGCTTCGGAGCCGTGGCCCGTGCCGTACACAAGCTTGCGCAAGGTGCGCCTCAGGGCCATGTTGGCTACATTCCCAAGCAAGTGCTGCATGCGCCTGTTGTGGTTGGTGAGACCTTACTATGCGCCGCTGCCATGACACGCTGACCTTGTAAATTTACTGGTAATCCGAGCGTCCCGCTTGTCAGCGACATCTCTGTGGGATTTGCTGCGGCCTTCAAGCCTTTCTAGTTAGCATTTGTGGAAGACTGGTCGTCCAAAAGTGTTGCGATGTTTTGGTCAGGGGAAGGTCACTTTGACCTTGGCGCTTTAAGCTCACCTGCTTCGTCGTCAGGCTTTGGCATGAAGAGCTTCGCATACGACCCGTACATCCCGGCCGACAAGATCAAGGCCTGAGAGCTTTCCTGTGGTTCACGAAATTGTATGGCTGCACACAGAGCAGCACAAACTCAAAGGGCAGGACAGAATGAGGACAGCCGGAATCTATGCCAAAATCAATATGCAGCTTCAGAATTTTTATTGGGGGAATGAAGGTTCTCCAAATAGCAGGTGCGAAGAAGTGTTGGACGTAGCTGCTATGAGCTATAGTCTAAACTCCTTGAATTGAAGGGGTTACATAGGGGATTATGTAGGGGAGTGTGATAGGGGTTATTAAGGAAGATGCTAGGAGATTAAACCCCAAACCCTCTATTATAGGGGTTATTCAAGGGGGATATATTTGGAGTTTAGACTATAGCTGATATGCCAATGTCCCGACCAAGCAGAGGAGATGGGGGCGGAGCCTGTGGCGACAGTTGCTGGCCTCTTCGAGCACCAGTATGCCACTCGCTAGCCTAGGGTTTAGGGTTTAGGGTTTAGGGACTTAGGGTTTAGGGTTTAGGGTTTAGGGAATTAGGGTTCAGGGGTTTAGGGCTTGGGTTTAGGTTGTTTCAGGGTCCCAGTGAAAAGTAATCGTTTTCTGTCGGCGTAGTGTATGCAGCATATACAGCCCGTGGGCCCTGACTTCAAGAAATTCCCCCACGTATAAAGAGAGCAATGAGAGGAAGACAAGAAGGACCCTGGCAAGTATATTCATATCATATTCTTACTATATTCTGGTATACCCCCATTATATTCCTACGATATTCTGGGGTTCCCATTGACTGATTCATGACAACTTTCGAGAAACGATGCCTTGGTTGCGACCGGGGTTTTGCAGGCACTATGTAGAGATCAGGGATACCTTTTTGATAAGGACCAGAGTATTTTGGGGTCTGCATCGGGGCTCCCCCCTATCTTGGCAAATTACCATGCAGGGATTCTATACCATAATCCGGATTATCGGGGGTGGTTACATAGGGGTTGTATGCCTGAGTAGATTTCCTGCTACCTCTCAGGTGTCCCTCCACGTGCCCCTGACGGATGAGACCAAAGCCTCCATCAACAAGGCCAGCAGAATAGGGACACTTAGGGTTTATTGGGATAATGGGATAATGGAAAAGAAAATGGAAACTACTAGAGTATTGTAGGGTTATATATTAGGGTGTAGGGTTTAGGGTTCAGTGGGACCAGCGACTTGTCTTCAATATATTGAACCTTTTAGAGAACATGGTAGTTTCTGTTCCTCTTACATGACCTTATACAACCCCGATTACATTAGTGTCCCGGTTCTTTTCCATCCCCATGGGTAAGGAAGGCGCATTGATAAGCCACGTGCCTCCACTTTAAACAGACCCTGCCACGCTTGTTTACAACGGCTCGCCGTGTTTCTGTGAAGCAGCTTGAGGAAGGATGTCCACCGAACTGCACAGCATGCCAGGGTGCCTCTGACCTTAAGTAGACTCTGACATCATAATTCCTAGAATTCCCTAGGGTGTATAGGGTCATGCAGGATCCTGTCCAGCATCTGCACCAGGATCTTTTGGGAAAGATGCCCAAGGGCGGCACCTTGATTAACACCGCGCGCCTGGAGGCAATGGTGTCCGTGTGTACAATGGATAGCGGACCGAAGATGGATTTGACAAGCCCACCTTGCTAGTTGAATTAGTAGAAGCATAGACGTCGGATCTGTCGTAAGCAAGAGAGGAATATCTCATGAACGCAGTCTCTAGCAATTGCTCTGTCCTTCAGAAGATAACTGAGCGCAGTAGGCCCCAGTTCAAGTTATTGTTGTCACTGCTGAATCTGCTTTGCAAGACACAGTTTCATGGTGTCCTCTCTGTTCATGTGGTACCGGGTCTTCCAAACAAGGACCCCCGAACTGTTGGTACCCCCCCATGCATGAAAACCCTATGGATTTGCATCCTTTTTCACTACTCGATGCTGTTTGGAGTTTGCAGGTGGTTCACGAAGCAGACATGCTGGAGGCGTTCTCTTAGAGCTTCATGCGTAGACACACTCCCGCGGTTTAGTGCGACTTGAACCCTCGCAGGTTTCCCTTTTCATTATTGTCTTTGGGCTTGCCAGTGCAAGTAAGCCGGTACCCCGTAGTAGTAACAGTAATAGGATTACTGATTGTTTATAATGTTGGGAATAGGCAGAATAAAATGATACAAATCATAGTAATAGTTATACTAGTAATAGTAATTAGAGGCTGGAGCAGTTCGCTATGCCATGTACCTCTGTCTGCCTTGTGGCCATGATCTGCTTTGCATGGAACCGCAGCGTGCACCCAGCTTAAAGATGAACTTATGGATTTCATTTTGATATAGATACCCATTGGGGTAACATTAGGGTCATATTGGGGGTTATTTGGGGATAATGGAAAAGAAAATGGAAATGCCTATAGTGGGTCTATGGGTGTTGGGACTCCTGCAACTTGGGCCAGGTAGGGCCAATGCTGCCAGGAAGGAAGTGTTGGAAATGTTCCCAAACCTTTGCTTTCTCCCTGTGCAAGACTTTCAACTTAGGAGGCATCAGTTCAGCTAGATGATGCAGCTGCCGCGGCAGTACTTGTTTGGAGACTCGTGCTTGTGATTTCTGAAGTCATCCAGGGCGGGGTGAAGACCTTGAATTTGATGAAATTTACACCCGTTGGTGTAGTGTTTCTATGGGGCTTAGAAAGCGACATGCAGAAATTTGTTCCTCCAGCATGCCCAGATGATACATACAACTTATTTGCCTCTGCCAGATCCTGAAGACTCGGCCTGATTTCTGCTACCTCTGCGATGTGGCGCCCAAGGATACTTTGGGAGTTTCCCAAAATGATGGGTACCTTTTTGGGGGGTCTTATCATAAGGATTATAGTATTTGGGGCCTATATTGGGGTCCCCCTATTTCAGGAAACTACCTGTTTGGGGCCTGAAGGGTTGCCACCCGAGGCCAGCATTATGGAGATGTCACAGCAATGCATGAGATGCTATCCGAGCTGCTGCGGATGTGCTTGAGGAATGTTAGAATCTGCAGTGTGTGGCTCGATGCCGGTTGCTTATAGTCCCTCTCAAGTAGATAGAATATAGTTTTGGGTACATTATAGTAATAAGATGCCCATACACCCTAGATTCTATCTACTTAAGGGGGGACTCTGGCTTCAGATGGTTAGGAAGCCTGCCAGTGCTTTAGCGCAACATGTGGCAGCCTTGCGCAGAAGGCCATTGCGAAGGTCTGGCCTGGCTTGGAGGGAAAATAATTTGAGCTATAGTCTAAACTCCTCAAATGGGCTTGTATGGGGGATTATATAGGGAACTACTATAGGAGTTATTAAGGGGGATACTAGGATTTTAGACTATAGCTCATTTGAGGTTTGCAGTACTTCTGGTAGATCTATCCAGTGTCCTTGAAGTTCTTGAAATACACAATAACAAGCATACTAGATGCGTGGGCGTCTGCAACAGAAATACTCAACCCTTCTGGCACATGGTCGCATTTTGTTGAAGGACGGCATGTCCCGGCCCTGGAATTTGATCAACAACACCAAACTAGGGGTATTTTAGCCTGATCGTGGAGAATCAAATGGAAAAGAACATGGAACATGAAATGGAAACTGGGAGTACATAGAGGCTATATGGACTGATGCGTGATAAATCTAGCACGAGTAGGTGCTACCCAACGCACTTTTGAATGGCGAGCACAATGCCTGTTCATTGCAAAGTTCAAACTTCTTTTTGAAAAATCCCCTCTCCCAAATATCAACCTCCCGCCCCCCAATATCAAATATACTCCCATTGTAGTATACTATATCTTGGAAATGCTTCACATTGGGGGGTGGGGGGTTTTATGTCTTTCCAGCTGAGACGGAAGGTTCACGAGCTCCAGCCAGCTTTTTCCCATGTACGTGGCGCCTGCACAAGTTGTGCATCTCGCCTGCTGGGGTGATTGTAGGGAATAGGGGGACACATTATATAGCTTAGGTGGACCCCCCACCCAGTAATAGTGACTATAAGGGATAATAGGGGATGTATTAGGTTCATCTTATCTTTTTATTATACCACTATTACAGGGTGGGGGGTCCTCCTAACATACAGCGACTATGTAGGGAATATATTTCCTTATTCCCGGTTTAGCCAAGGTAAGTCACAGGGAAGTGCATTTCTTTCTTTTCGTCGGGAGAGCTGGTCAGTAAGGTCTGTTGCTGAAACATTGCTTTCTGGCTTCAGTTCTGTCCTAGCTGACAGGCGACCGTGGCCTGTAATGCACGCCATTGGTTTCTGAATACGTCTTGCTTCTCCTGTTATAAGAGGCCAGCAGAGTTTGTCACAGCCTTCGTTTGCGCAAGTTGACTGTCGGAGTTTGATGCTGGGACTCCACATGCACACTACATCACTACGCTTACAAGTCCGAACCTCCTCATGGCGTGCCACAGTGCCTATCCGCGAAGGAGCCCCTCCAAAAAAGTTGACGAAGTAACTATGGAAGATCAGCTTTTCCAGCTGTTCATGCCTGACAGTACCAAGGCGGGAGATGACTACACTGCGCCCGCATGAGCAGCTTCTAGCCGAAGGTTTGCTGGTGGAGTTTGCTGATAGCGGCCTGGCACTACTAACACTGGTTCCCTATGATGCGCAGGTAAAGATAGCACAGCCTTCTGCCCGAGTCAAAGGGGTCACTGACACTGGGTGTCTCCTAAGACGTATGACGGCTTCGCATCTCAGAAAACTGGTACGAGAGAAGGTATATCAAACGTGAACCAGGAATCAGACCGAGTCCGCACAGCATCCCGCGAAATCAGTTTTGCGTGCAGTACTTCTTCATGGTCACTCGAGGTGAAGTCTCACCGTCTCATGTGTAGTGGCTTGTTGTTGTTCCTGTCTCAGCCAACGCGCTGAACTCACTTCACACAAGGATCCTCGCATGCTGGGGGCTCCTGATTCAGACAACTTGCTTTCATGTTCCTAGGCCTCGGCCACGCAATGTTCGCTTCCTGGCAAAAGCATTGGGTGTGGCACGACGGTGGAATTCAACAACAAGGGCAAGAAGCTTGACAGACCTTGCCTAAACTCACCTATGGTTCCATTGGACCGCAGCCGTGTATTTGCATAGTTTGCTTTCCAGATCTTGAAGTATGGAGAATGTGGTGCAGTCGATTAGGGTGCAGGAGTGAGCATATTTCGAATCCTCCCCCATGAGTTATGGATGCCCTAAAGTTTGCCTTGTGCAGATAGCCGGAGATGGAAGTAAGTATAGTCCCCCTTAAGTAGATAGGGTTTGGCTATGGTTATATAAAAATAAGATCCCCATATACCCCATATTCTATCTAACTAAGGGGGACTATGATCTTACCTGCCCTTTCCTGTGACTCAGATTTCCCACCAGTGGGTCGGAGTGGAGCATCCTGATCCCGCTTTTGAGCAATTCAAGGCGCATCAGCGGCAATATACAATGTAGTAGTTTCCATTTCATTTTCCATTATCCGAATATGACCCCAATATACCATATAGTGGTTTCCATTTTATTTTCCGTTATCCCTATAATAGCGCAAGAACGAGCTAAGTGTAGCTGCCAGAGCTGCACGCTTCAAATCAAGTAGGACGTGTCGAAGAACAAGTAGCAATTTTCAAAATCTCGCAAGCTTGTAGCTTTAAGAAATGGCCAGAGGCTTACGGCAGCTTCTTGTCACAGAACGCTCATACAGTGTAGGTTTCAGCACGCCTCAAGTATAGGGCGCGCTGTTGGGGGGATCCTCACGTTTGACAGGCCTTCTTGTCTGGAAAATCTGTCGGAGCTAGCCATGCTGACCTGAAGAGAAATCCACATGCGGGGTTGCCTTTCTGACATGTCCACATTCGTTCCTACAAGCTTTTTTTTTGTTTTTTACGTTATTTGGGTTTATCTTGCATGCGGCTAGGTAAGGAGGGATGGGGGCAGAGCCTCTGCATTGGTTGAGGCCTTGCAGGACTTTTTGAAGCAACTGGAGTCTGGCGGGGTGACAGCCATCAACGCTTCTTGGACCGCCTATGAGCCAAGAGTTGCTTGACATTCTTTCCACGGTTGGCACCAGCCGCAAGCATGTGCCGATGAGCCGAGGGCAATGTTGTGGCTGAGCTTTACCTGGATAAGCCAAAGATGCTTGCTTGCAGATGTTTGCCTGCTGAAAAGTGCAATCCGAAATATCCGGCAACTATTTCAGGATCACAGGAGCAGAGCTGCGCGAGCGAGACCTCTACTTCTGGTATGATTACATCAGCGTCCCTCAGGCCTGCCGTTTGCCAGGGAAGTTGTACACAAGGCTCTTACACTCCTGCAAGCAGATTCTTGCTTCGAATTTCTGAGTGGAATTTGCTTGAAAGTACTTTCTGGCTTAAGAGCGAAGTTCTCTGGCATTGCTCGGGGCCGTATTGCTGCAGCCCGTTTGGGCGCTGCTGAAATCTCTGTGGCTGTCAGTTTAGCATGCAAGAAGTTGGCGAGGGATCCCAGCAGATTCCAGCTTTGTGTAGCCGTGCAATAATGGAGCTGAAGCAAGGCATCACCACGATTTGGACTTGCTCTCTTCACTCGGAATTACGCAGGAAGAGAACGAACATTTTGCTCGACCAACCTACTTCAAATCAAGCTGCTCATGATCTAAAGGCTCTAATGGACACTATGCAGTAAACCAACGAAGCGCAAACTAGACTTCGCGGCTAAGTTTCTGTGCTGAGAGGACGAGGATTCGTGCGACAGGACGTCAGCAATCCTGAGCATTCCAGCTTTTGTGGAGAGATGCCGATACTTTGTCATCCTTTGCCCGCCAGCTCCTCGCCAGGATATACTGCGTGCTGCATGCCTACTAATCTCAGAGGCTATCTCACCCTGAGTATTGTGGGGCGAGAGCCTTCACAAAGCTAGCCCAGAATGGCTGAAGGAGGGCTAGGCTGTGGTCATGGTAAGTGAGAAACGAGTGGGCAAAGCTGGATTCCGCTGTAGGACGTCACAATTTGCTAAAGCCCAAAGGTCAGGCACGAGAACGGCAAGGTGCAGAGCAGGACGAGCTGGACTTCGCGAGGGTGGTGTTCTGGACCATTGAGGAAAAGAATTTGTGCTTGTAAACCCAACAGACCAAGAAATGGTCAAACTCAAACAAGTGGTTGTATAGTATATCATGGTCTATTCTACTTAAGTATATAATGCAGCAGTTTCCATTTTTCCATTATCCCTATATACCCCCAATATACTATATAGCAGTTTCCATTGTATTTTCTTTCCATTATCCTCATATATATGACCCCCATATATACCCTACATAACCCCTGCATAGCCACTATAGAACCCTATTATATCATAGTAGTTTTCATGTTTATTTTCCATTATCCCAGGAGAACCCTAAACCCTATCTAACCCTTTATGTAATCTCTATACAGTAGTTGCCATTTTGTTTTCCATCATCCCTGTATAACCCCAACATAGCCACTAATATATTTTAATATACTAGAATATACTATAGCATACTATAACATACTATAGTATACCGTAATATACTATAATATACTATGGTATACCGTAATATACTATAATATACTATAGTATACCGTAATATACTATAATATGCCCCAATATACTATGACAGCAGTCAGGTGCAGACTAGAGAGGGCTGCAAGGATCCTGAGCCAACACTCGCGCTCGAAGCAACTGGGTTGCTGTTCAGAAACTGAATTTTAAAGTTATTATAATAAGGGTATATAGGGGTAGTTATATAGGGGTATATAGGGATTATTGGGTTTATGGTGAAGAAACTTGATGTTACATGTCTATAGTGTTATATTATCTCCCTAGAATGGAGAATCACCTGGAAATTTGAATTGGACGCAGCTCGAGCGTGCTCTGAGCATGGCGGGCGCTTCTGACCCTTGACCTTGTCTATAGGTGAGAAAATTGATACCTTGCCACCATCTTGCCCAAAACACGGAAACGCTCCAATAAGAAGCATGAAAAGGAACAAAACAGACAACAGTAGAAAATCATTCCGCACTCTGATAACCTATTCTGTTACGAGCCGAGTTCCCCCCCTGCTGCCCCGTCGCTGACAATACCAGTCGCAAGCACATGAGGCCAGTCCAGGTCCTCCACCAGGTTAGCCCTGCGTTGCGAATCGCGGTCATGAGGGAGTCTGCACGCGCTCATAGCGCGTTTCGGCCTATGACGTGGGGCTGGCCCAGCACGCTTGTAGCAGCTTAGGCCTTCCCACGCTCAGGCACCCTAGAATTGCAGCACATGCTTGAAATTTGCGGGCCAGCACTCCCTTCTAAGGTATCATTCTAAACGCAAGAAGAAAAGCAAATAAATTCCTTTGTTAATCTGGGCCAGATTTGAGGGGCTTGCCCCAGGAGGGGAGCGAAAGTTATCGCCCACTGTCATGCTTGCGGGCTGTGTTGGCCAAAATTGAATCGAAGACCCTACGTGATCAACGCCCGACAAGAATCGATGCGGTACACAGGTCCTGGACTGTCCGTCCGCCCAGGCAAGGACCTGAGTCACATTCCGCAGACCTGTCACAGGTGACTGGTTCTTTTCGCCCTCAAGCCAGCGACCGAGCACAACTGGAAGCGCAACTCGAGGTTGCAAAAGGGCATATTGGAACCCGCGATTTGCCCAGGAATTAATTGCAGCTCGGGGGCCCAACTGGAGTGTTAGGGGGGTAAGTCCGATCTCTGAAAGCTCAACTTGGCTATCTGAGTGCGCTTGCCAGTGAGCAGGCTGGAGTGCTCCCTCAGACGTGCTAGCCAGGGCCACGTAGAACTCCGATGCATCTTGTTGCCTCTCATCAAAGCGCCAGCCCTGTGCCAGCGATGTTAGAGCAAAGGAGGTATGCAGGTTTCGGGCCTGGGGTGTGTTGAGGGTTTTGTAAGATCCAAGATCTCCTGCAAAGGCAAGACATCCACACCCCCTGGCATCCAGCTGAAACAAAGCCTGCGCAGCCGAGTTGATATAGCATGAGTTAGCTGAGTTCAGCAAGACTCGCTGTCCCAAGGGCTGATGGCGTGCAGTCCGCGGACGTGTTGCACCTTTCAAGAGTTGTCCCAGAGTGACCTGCGTGGCGTTGCCGTAGTCTTGGGCACCTGCGCCGTCAAAGCCCCCGGTGCCGGCCGCATAGTATGCCTAAAGACCAAGCTCGAAGAAAACCTGGCACTGACCGCAGTGCTTATTCTTGTTATGAGCAGCATGCTTGCAAAATGGACAAGACAGCCTTTGGGGGCCAAAGTCGAAAGGCAGCCACAGGTTTGTAGGGTGCTATCATGCACCGACTGCCACTCCGAGCATTGAACCTTCCTGATATGAGACCTGATCTTAGTGTAGTCCTGAGACCAAAGCCCGCATACTAGGCATGGTCTGAGGGCAGCACTGACTAACACACGTAATTGACCCAGGAGGCTAGATTGGTCCTGAGCAGGTGCCGCCTCCAGGTCCCTGAGTGCTTGCGGATTAGGACATGCCCCTGACAAGAGATGCGACAGGAGCCCCGCCCATTGTTTAAAAGACCGCTTACAGGACGGAGCGTGGGCACACCACTGTCAGCATGAACAGATCTGTCAAACCGAGAAGGAGCAAACTTGTCAATTGTCTAGGGTGACTTCGAGTTTTGTCAAGCTTGAGTCCATGCGCTCAGCCACTCTTGGGAGAGCGCAGTCGAACTGTCAGCTAAGGGGAGGTCATTTCTGTGCGAGGCAGCAAGGCGACCATTTGCTGTGAATGCTCCAAGGTACTCTCATCGCATGTAATGTCAAGCTCCAGGCTACTGCGGGCGCGAACGGTTGCCCTGAAGTCTCCACAGCTTAGCTACTGGGTCCTCCACAGAGAGCTGCTCAAAGAGTTCTGAGGTGGTCACGTGTAAGATGTACTGGTTTACTCAGGACAGAACGGAGCTTAAAGGCATACTGTGCCTTCAAAGCCCTAGCTGACTCCTGGGTGATTCCAACTTCGGACATCCCGAACGATAAAGTGGGCCATATTACAGTAAGCCAAACCCGCAATCTGGAAACTCAGCCCGCGACGCGCCTGTTATACACAAATTTCCGCATTAGGTGCAGTTTTGCTTGGCCTCGTTGATTTTGAACTGCAGCGTGAGCATCTCGAAATGTCCGTAGGAAGCCCTAATCTCTAGATACTTCAGTTCAGAGACCCACTTGAAGGCAGGAAAGTACTTGGTTTTGCCTATGTGCCATATGTCAACCTTGGCGCCCTGCTTGTCTGTGGTCCAAGCTGTGTACAGTTTAGGGACCGCGGGGGCCATCCTTCCTGCAAATTTAGCCAAGATGTAGCACTTTGAGCTGTTTCGGAAAAGCTTGTGTTGTTCGAGGCATGCTAGCGCACGGATCAGGATTCCTCAACTCAGCCACCGAGCGGATGGGTTTGTGTATGGTAAGATCATCAGTAACCAGTAAAGTAATCCCGAAACCTTGCATTTCCCAAAAAGGGCTACTGGCTCCTTATAGAGCTTACCAGTCAGGAGCGTGAAGAGACTGGAGGGATGGTATTTGCCCTGGGCCTTTCCCAGGCTGTTGACGCTGTGTCAAAACGTGAGATTATTGACCTGCTTGCTGAGCTGGGGGCAGATTAGGAGCTGACTTCCCTGGTTCATGCCTTGCACCATGGCTCCTCGCACAGCCTATCAGCCCAGGCGAGATTACCAAGGTTGAGACAACCGCGAGCATCAAGCAAGGCTGCAAACTTGTTCCATCAGGGCGCAGTGCTCCCTCCCTCAGCGCGTGTGGGCTGGGCGAGGCAGTGCCGCGTAGCCCTCACCTCGCGTACGTGCCTTACGAGCCGCGGCCCGGCAGGTAGGCGAACTGCGGAACATCACGCGCATATGTCCGGCCTGAGTATACCAAGCGGACGCAGGTTTTTGGGTTTGTCCGCAGGCTTTCCAGGCTTGGGTATGAGGCAGAGGTCGGCGTCTAGCAGGCCTGACAGCAAGACCTCTGATTCTACTGAAGTCAGATAGTCGCTCAAGGAGGCACTGACCGTGTAGCTGACCCAGCTCTGTTCCCGCGCTCGTTAGCCGACCTTGGTCGTCCTTGAGCTGGGCTCGGGTAGGCGCTTGCCATGGCTTGAGTAGCTCAATGGTGAATGGTGGAGTATGGTACATGCGAGGAACCCTCGGCTTCAGCGATGGCCTCATCTACACCTGCCAAGAAACGGTTGGCAAAGCGCTTAGCTAACAACGAGGGTTTGTCCTTTTGATTGTGCTGGGAGCTTTTGGCTGACGACCGCACATGTTGATGAACTGCCATTAGCGCAAAGGCCGAGCTACCTTTTTCCTGCGCAATGCTGCCTTGACCGCTCGGCGGCTGACTTTTCTCCGATTGAAGGGCTTAACTGAAAGAGAGGCTCCCACTTGAAAGAGGAATGACGTCGAAACTTGCTAAAGTCGGCTTCCAATGAGCAATAGGTTTGGAGTATTTCGCTACGAGGCCTCTCTCATCAGAATGCTTAACGAATTGGGCAAGGACAAACCACTGATGAGGGTAGGAATCAAAATTAACCCTTCCGTAAAACCCACCCTGGCTGGCCAAGCCGAAGCACTTCAAGTGACGGATCCGATTCGTACCGATCACGGGTATATCATTTGAGAGCGCCAACTTCAAGAAGGCAGCTTTGAACTGGCTAACCATTCTGTTGAGGGACATGCGTTCGCTGAACCGCCCTGGCTGCAGGCCATGGTGGGCCATAAAATCCAACAACAGTTGTAGCCACGTAGCCGTGTGCTCAACCCTCTGGAGCCAGGGCCCAACGCGCTGATTGAAGATAATCCCGGATTGCATCAGCTGCAACATGGGGTATGGATCCTGGTCCAGAAGTTATGCTTTCAACACCATGGCAAGGCCATGCCTAAAAGGACAACGAAGCAGGATGAATGAACTGTGACTTGAAAGTTGGGAAGCGTACTTGGAGGGCAAAATTGAGGGCAGGGGAAAAGGCAAACCCAGGGAACATAAACTAATGACTTTATCTTCCAACTCCCCGACCCTGATATTGACAGCCTCACAAAACCCATAACATTGACGAGGGGACTTTTTTCCCAACCTTCGAACAGGTTTGCAAGTACATACTTTGCGAGCTGAACTGTACGGTTTGAAGCTTTCTTCCGGGTCTTCGAACCCGTAAACACCTTTGCTTCCCTAGACCTGGCAACCACAGTTCTCACAAGGTGTAGTTGAATGCTCACTGCTCTCTCAAGATGACCAGACCATAGTGACAACTTGTGTTCGAAAATAGCTTTGGCTTCAGCCTTAGCTGCAGCGTCGGCTTCTTGATTGCCTTGGGTGAGGAAAGCAGGCTGCCGTAAATCATCCGTGCCAATGTGCGCTTTGACCTTTGTGATGGAGATGTTGCCATTATGTTTACGAGCAGCCTCGCGTAAAACAGCCCACAAATCTGCATTGTCCCAAGTGTAAGTCCATCAAGGGTCGAATCTCTGCAAAAATGTGGTGCGTTGAACGACTGCAGAACAGTCAGACACAATTTCGATGTTACCAGTTGTAACATGCATGGCCATGGCGGCTGCCAGAATTTCACACCTTTGTGAAGTGATATCTGGCCCGGGCATGGGCGTCACGAACGTTTTATACCCCTTAACGACCGCAGCACAAGCGCCAGCCCTCAAACGACGCCAACGCTGGAAAAAAAGAAAAAAAAAAACATGACCCATCCACGAAAACTGGCCCATCTACGTGATATCGTTCTCCCGCTGGGCGGGTAATGGGTTGAGTAGCTGCATTGACCCTTGAAGCAATGATATCCGGGGGCTCAAACATGATGCCTGTAAACCACGACAAATTTGGTTCAGAACCCCTATCAAGCGTAAGCTCGGCATAGCCCGAGCATTCGCAGAACAGGTGTTGATGCGTTTCTCTGCTGGAACGTTTGATGCACCTCTCGTGGCTTTGCAGCTTGGCGGACTGAAGCCGCGGACCAGTGTACAAAGACCCTGAATGCAAATCTCTCAACACATTGCGGATATAATCAAAAGAGGCAGGTAGGGAACTCAAATGCTTCTGCGAGAATGAAAAGGATTCCTTCCTTGAAAGAGACTCGTCTAACAAGAACCTCGTGAGAAAAACATCGGGAGTACCCGTGCGTCACACGCGGCTGCTGGCTCAGATCTCGACCAATCACGGACCTCAGTCCACTGCTGATTGCCAAGGTGCCCTGCATTCCACGATAGAGGGCGGACGAGTCTGCGACCTCTATGGCTCAAAGGCGTGACGGAAACTGATCTGGAGGCATGAGTGGGCGGACAATTACGCTGCCCGATGACCTCACCACAACTGAAGCTTCCCCATCCCTTACGGCTTGGCGACAGGGTTTCTAAAAAAACTTTTTGCGTAAAGTTGAGTAATTGGTGGAGCGTTCAGGTACGGATGCCGTGCGGTCGTTTCGCATTCCTTATGGCATAATGCAAGAACGGAATGCTCCCTCCACCCTGCGCTCAGGCGGAAACCCTGCCACATACCCAGTACCACTTGCGTTTGCGAGTGCAAAGGTCCAGGAATTGGGGCGTAGCGGCCCTGAAGCAATATCAATTATCATATATACCCATGATGGTAACTTAGTTTATACCCATTATGGTAACTTAGTTTAAGTTATTATATTGGGGAAGTCATCTTATTTATTATATTTACCCATTATGGTATCTTAATTCGAGTTCCTTAATAGCAACCCAGGCAATTGACAGTCGAAATCTACAGCGGCACTCATCAAGCCTGTTCTCACATTGGTGATTGGCTGGTGCAACCAGTGGGTCTGGGGGACTTCTCAGACCCGGCAGATGCACGACACGCTGCCCAGGTTTTAAAGGGCTTGGTGAACAGAAATCTGCAGGTTTTCCTGTTTCGTCAGGAAATTCATCATTATCGTGTCCTCTTGAACCTGCAAAGGGTGATCTATAGAAATCTTCCGACAGATATCATCGAGAATGCGATTCCGGGATTTCGCTCCTGGCAAGTGGACCCGGCACAGTTTCCCCTGGAGCAGTTCCTGCATGAGATAGGCCTTCCCCATGTAAGCGCACTTAGCGAGACGGGATGGAGTCCGCTTTGCTATGCTGTCGCTGGGACATGCAAGTGGGGATTTTTTAAAGTCTTGGTTGAGGGATCCAGAGTTGTTTAGCAAAATGTCTCAAAAGGTGGCTTGCTTTGTCGCTTTTCTGTTGAGTGGGCATGTCTCAAAATTGCCGTGCCAGGGTCCATTTCAGTGTGTGGTTAGTTTGGGGTTGCATTTTGTGGGAGCCATCTGAACAATAGTCTAGACTCCTAGTATTCCCCGAATAGACCTTATAATACTCCCTTATACGACCCTTTTTAAAGAGTTTAGACCTTAAATCCTTAACCCCAGCTCACCTTGTGTCTATCCAGCTACCTTCATTCCAAGCACATGAGCTAGGTCCCTTTCAGGGGATATATGGGGGTTTCTATAAATATACACATATAGATAGGGTGTAGTTTGGGTTTAGATGGGTTTAGGGTTCAGGGATTTGGGTTGAATTGCTGTCACTTTCAGTGTCACAGGTCTTGGGAGGCAGTCCGTTGCTGGTGGCAGCCCTTTTGGAGGCTCGTGCCAACCCAAACGACCGCCTCAAGAGGGTTGAGGGACAGCTCCTGCCGCTTGGTTGCTATTACGGAACTTAGTTTAAGTTACTATATTGGGGAAACATTCTTGTTTAATACATATCCCCATTATAGTAAGCTAGTCTAAGTTCCTTCACAGCAACCCAGGCCAAGCATCAGTGGCATGACGGTGCTTCAGGCTTGTGTTTACCTTCACCACAACGAAGCGATGAAAGTTTTGTTGGTCTTCAAGGCTGACGCTGATGCGACAGACACAAATGGGGCGGCTTCCATGCACTGGGCGGCATCCTCCAATAACTCAGAGGCAGTTGCTTGGCTGTGCTTTGGGACCCGGGATGTTTTCCCACCCTGGGTATGCTTGCAGTGACCGCAAAGTATCCCTGCAGTCCCCAACCGCAGAGTATCCTTGCAGTGCACCACCGCAGGGTATCCCTGCAGTGCCAGATTACTGCATGTGCCCAACCGCGCAGTATCCCTACAAGCTTTGTAAGGCACCCTTTGCAGCCCTTTTAGACCCTTTACAAAGACCTTATGTAGACCTTCTAACCTTTTTAAAGTACCACATATCGTCCTTGCAACCCCTTGAAAGGGACGTTATGCAGGCCTCATGACCCCTTCAAAGGCCCCTATAGAGCCATTGTAAACCCTTTGAAGGGACCATATGTAGGCCTTACGACTTTAAAGGGACCTATGTAGGCCTTGTAGCAAAAGATCCGATGTAGCCCGTCTAACCCCTTAGAAAAGGGCCCCTGTGCAGGCACTATAACCTCTCTCACTTTAATCTCTTTCAACGCACCCGCTACAACCATTCCTATAACCCCTTCAACCGGCCCTCTATAGGCCTTAAAGCCCCTTCAAAGAGACCCTGATATAACCCTTATCACCCCTCAGTGGACCTTATGTAGGCCTGTAAGCCTTGCAGGAGACCCGACATAGCCCCTAGAACCCCTGTAAGCGGACCCTATTTAACCGTTGTAGGAGACCCTATGGTTTTGTACGACAACGGAAACTTTTATGTCCCCGGAGATAGGCGGAGTATTGGACAACCACACTTTAGGGTGGACATGCTCGAAGGAAACAATTGTTGGGCATTGTTTGGTTTGATCTCCCGAAGTGTGTAGGACAGTGACCGGGATTTCAACTGGTTTCAGCCCAGGTTCGAATCTTGATGGAGGCCGGGTGCAGCCCGATGCGTCCCGTTCGGACCGGACACGTGCCACTCGAGATCGCTGCTGCCACAAACAGCTTTGACGTCCTCCGTGAGCTTATTCCGATTGCACCCAGGGAGGTCATTGCCAAAAGCTTGCCTGCGGTCTTCTTCTTCGGAGGAGGATCTGCGGATGCTGTGTCCATGCTCATTGAGGCGCAGGCGGATGTGAATCTGCAGATGTCTGTGCCAAAGCGCAGCCTTTTTGGGCTGATCCTCAGCTTTTTCAGCATTCGGCACCGTTGGTCGAAGTCAACCCTGAGCGCCTTTGCTTACCACCACTGTGGCGCGACGCCGCTGATGCTAAGCCTCATCACTTCCTCATTCGAGGCAAGTGCCAAGACATGGGAGTTTCTCAATACAGTCTTTAAGACGAACAACCATAATCTCCTTACATATTGATTCCTAGATATCCCTGGGGTCCGTTGGGGTCCTATTTTGAGAAACCCGAACCTCTCGAGACTTCAGTCTTGTCCTGCTCGCACCAGGCTGCAGCAGTTCTGCTAGCTGCTGGCGTCCGAGAAGATGTGGAGACCTGGGGATCAGACTCAAACGTAGGGCAGAGAAGATGGTGCAATGCTTTTATGATGCGCCAAAAAGGATCCAAAAAGCTCAAAAGTGGCTATGTCTCAGCAACTGGATTCTGTTGGCAAAGAACCCCCAGCAACAGGTTCCCAAAAAAGAGCCCCGCGCTTCAATGAAATACCCGTCCTTACAGGAGAATCGCCGTGGAGCGACAGCCCTGGTCTTGGCACAGGAGATGAGGGTACCTGACCCTCGTCTTTGTCTTAGGAGTATGGGTGGTTCCCAAAATTAGGGTCCCATTTTGGTACCCTAGATATTAGGTGACGTAATATAACCTACAACCAAAAGGGGCCCATAATTTTGAGAACAACCCGTATGTTGAGTGCGATGTGGGCTTAGGACTTAGATCATATTTGTCCAAACTGAGAAGGCCGCTCCAAAAAAAGATACATTGTTCATGTGCAGGAGCAGTCTTCGTAGGGAAGTGCCTGCAGGCATGTGAGCTATGTCACAATGCACCCTTACTCGAGCCATAATCTCAACTCTTTAACAGGGTGTTGTTTAGGAGGAATATGTAGGGGACTATTATAGTTCTTATTGAGGGGGATACTTGGAGTTTGGACTCTAAACCCTTAACCCCAAACCCTAAACCCTATAGTAGGGCTTATTAAGGAGGATCCTAGAAAGAGCAAAGCTCACTTGTCCTTGTGTTCCACCCGTAAACCTCCCCGGCGGCGTCGCCTCTCCAGGCCATTTTCCAGGTGACATCCTCACACAATTTAGGGTTTAGGGTTCAGGGTCTAAAGTCCTTAAAGAGGGTTGTATAGGGAATTATTTAATTGTAGTTTCCATTTTATTTTCCATTATCCCTATATTACCCCAATATACTATTGTAGTTTCCATTTTATTTTCCATTATCCCTATATTACCCCAATATCAGGAGCAGTATAGGGGTTATGTAGGGGGATACTAGGGTTATGTAGGGGGATACTAGGAGCTTAGACTATAGCTCAACAAGCTGGTGTAAGTTTGAAAATAAATTGTGATTTTTGGTTACCCTTAATTTCTATATAACCCTTATGAAGCCAGAAAACCAGATTTTTTCTGGGGCCGCGCAATCTAGCCCAGTGTGGACTGTGATTCTGTTTTCCATGCTCCTTTTGGAAATTGATGATAAGGCTTTCTGGGTTTCGTGTAGACAGCAATTCTCGCCAGAGCCAGCCTGATGCTCCGCAGATCAAAGTGTTGCTTCAATTTTTTCCTGCGAGCGGTTGTCAAACCCAGACTCAGATACGGGGGTTTCCCAAAAATTAGAGGTACTTTGTGGGGGTCCCTATAATAAGGGCTATAGTATTTTGGGGTCTATATTGGGGTACCCTAATTTTGGGAAACTACCATATTCTCTAGGTACTCTGACAAGGGCGGAGCCTGATACTCTCGGCAGTCCAGGTGTGATAGCTGCCGGTTCTTAAGACGAAGTTTTGCGATGAGAGACATAGCAGGGTCTTGGAGGAATCATAGCTCTGCAGGTGCACCTCGCCATGCGGGATTAGATTATATTGGATTGTAGAAGCCCTTCGGACATTCCTTGGTGTTGGATTATGCCTAAAGTGCATGCAAATACACGCATTCATATCATGACCCGGCGACCACCAAGGACTACATCCAGAAGGGCGTGGAGGGTGATCGTTCAGCATGTGAAGCGTTGGTGCAGTGCTTTTCTGACAAGTTCTGGCTCAGCTTGTAATACAAGTACAGTACAGGGTTCACAAAGCCCAAGACTCCATCTGGGAGCTGCTAGTGCTAGTCTTCCTGATGGGGCCGACTCTCAGGAGGCCTTGCCCAGGGGCCACACACTTGGGATTCCTTGTGGGACCATGTAGATCCCCAAAGGGGATGATGCAGACTCCCCCTTGTGCCTGATGACTCAGCTGTTTGTCCCACAGCCACTGAGTGGCAGATGCGCTTGAGCGTTGCTATTGTCTTAGGCACTTGTGCATACCCTTTAGTTTTCCAAAAAAAGGCATCAGTGTTGAAAAGCAAGCCCTCGACACACCTGAACAGCTCATTGCATTGCCTCGCAGGACATTGAGCCCTTCAAGGCAGCTGTGGGCGACAAGCATCCTGGCTTCAGATAACATCCATGTCCTTAGGGGGCAAGTTGCAAGCCGACGAAATAATCTCACGTGTAGGGTCTCACGAGACCTTGTGCTGACCAGGAGAACTAGGAACCAGGAGATGCTCCTTTGCTATTGCTCTTATTGCTTTTATTCCTATTCATACGAGCAATGGGTCATCATGCATGGTGTGCCAGCGTTTTGAACCCTTTGAGTCGGCAAATCTCTCAGCCGGAAAGGCAGCAAACTACCAAGCAATCACAACTAGATTGTAGTCATCAGAATGCCATGGCATCACTTGACAGTTTTACCCGGAAGCGTGGCGTTTTGCTTTTTGTGGAGGTTGTTGTCCGACAGGATGGCTTGATTTGATTGACAGGATGGCGTGCGGTTGGATTGATGGGATGATGTGAAGGGTGTGATGAGATCGTATCGGATGGGATGTGAAGTTGATGGCATGATCTGAGGTTTTCATGAGGTTTTCGTTTGGTCAGCTATGAAGTGAAGTTTTCTTACCGTTTTCGTGAGTCGTGAGGTGCCTCTAAATTGTGCTTGAGCTTGAGCAAGTGATTGCGCAGCTAATGTCTGTGCATGATCGCGCATGTTTGTGCAGTGCGGCGTTAGCTGTGCAAAGCATTCTGATCGGCAGACTGGATGTTACTGAAGCTGGTGGGGCAACACCCCGTTCTTTCGCCAACTTTGCCTTCAGGGGCGAGTGTGGCAGATCCGTCAGAGTCCGCCATGATGAGAATGCTCAACACACTTATGTTATGACCATGGCTAAGATGAGGTTTGCAGGAATACTATGAGGCAAGAATCAATCAAGTTGGCTAAAATTTGGTATCATTCCAGCAGCCTCTGGGACTCGAACAGGGTCTGTTGCAATTTTGAATAGTAGCTGCAAACCTGTGCCTTTGAACCCTGTGGCATGTGGACCTTGGTGTTGGACATTTTTTCCGCAGGCAGCTTCGTTCGGTTCAAGTAGGTAATTCCAAGTTTAGGATCCATTTATGGGCTTGGGGCGCTTAAGCTGTGTATGTAAAAACAGACACAAGCATTCATGGGATCAAATAGTAGGATGAGGATGATGATGATTATGATGATGATGATGATAATGATATTCAGTTCCAACGTCATCTCCGGTGGGATGTGAGGGTGATGGTATGATATGAGGTTTTCGTCACGGTAGCTTCTCGTAATCAGTGTCTTTCTGTTGCAAACCTGTGAGGGAGAACCGTTCTTCAGCCATAGTGTGTATGGAAAGACTTTGTACTATGCGAGTGTTGGGAGTAGGCTAGGTCACCGAGGTATGGCAAGCGATTGATCTTCACCAAGAAGAAGATGGGCGCGCAGACTGCTGAGGCTCAGTCGGTGCTTAGAAGGTCGTGGTTTCGAAGAAGTAGGTAGGGTAAGAGGTTACAGGGATTACATAAGGGCTTTCTATCGGTAATGATACGTAAGATTTTGTGTTGGAAATATGGCTCGAGTTATTCTAGTCATAGGTCACTTTCACTGAAGTGCTTGCTCGACGCTGCCAGGTAGTTTGTAGTTGCGGTGACGTGTAGGCAACGTACATCTTACGCGGCGTGCGTTTTTTGAGCATGTGTTCGAGGTGTGGAAGGGAAGATTGGTAATGCAGATCTTATGCACCATCAAATTAGGGATTTGATGTTCAGTCAGGGAGAATACGAGGTTACATTGGCCTGGCCTGGTCTGAGTACGTCCAGGGGCTTAGATAATTTGAGCAGGATTTTTTTGAGTATCGTCTACTATAGTTTCGTGAGGACTATGACATATGACGGGACGATACTGAAAATTACCTAGCTTTCTCGTTGACATCCTATCTGACATGCACAGGACACAGTCTGACTGACAGGACAAACTTGAGCATTCACAGGTGTCTAGCGTCAGGATTGATGTTCGAGGATTGCAATGCGGAGCATGTCATCGGTCTTGAGTCTTGCGGTTGTTCAGGCAAATGACAACGCTGGTGTGGCCGCGGCAAATCAGATTGTGGGTTTCTTCGAGAAAGGCACGTGTCGTGCGCAGAAAAAACAGGGATACCTAGCAAAAAACAAGACCTGCCATCAGCACGCCTTATGGGTTATATGGAGATAATGGAAAAGAGAATGGAAACTGCTGTAATATATTGGGGGTATACTGTATACTGGTATAAAGAGAAATAAGATGCAAACTATCATATTATATGGGGTTATATAGGGACTATATATAGATTGTGCAGCAAATCCATGAAAGGACAACACTCCAGACAAGCCAGCAAGGGAGCCATCTGCCTGCGCATAATATTATCCCATATTACCCAATATAACCCAATATGACCCCATATTACCCAATATTATCGCATATTACCCCATATGACCCCCTATTATCCCATATGACCGCATATTACCCCACATTACCCCATATCACCCAATATTCCGCAAGCTGGGCAGGCGAGACTCGGTTCTCGTTGAAGGCCTAAGAAGGCCTGGAAAAGCCTCCTGCTGCTGGGTGGTCTTTGTAGAAAATGGCTATCCCCATATAAGCTATAGTCTAAACTCCTTAAAGGGGGTTATATAGGGGATTATATTGGGTATATATATACCTTATTATATTATAGTAGTTTCCATTTTCTGTTCCATTGTCCCCATACAATCCCTATATAATCCCAATGATGATATAGTAGTCTGGGACACAAGAGGCTCAGCAGGGTTCCTTTGCGGGCGGTGCTTGTCATGAGAATCTGCGGGCCTGGAGCTGGCATTGTGAAAATTGGGATGATGGAAAGTAAATGGAAACTAATATATTATATAGGGGTTATATAGGGTAGCCTATCCAAATGCCTGTTCCCAAAGTTTCTATTCCGGAAATCAATTTCCTCTACGTTTTTCCTAAAGGAACCCAAAATAGTTTCCGTGACCTTGCGCGCAAGGCGTCCAGCTGGACCCAGCCTGCCCGGCAGACGGCGCGGTGCAAATCTTCCTTCCACATGGATACGGGGGAGAGGTTGCGCACACATGCAATAAATCGGTCAAAACAAGGCGTGAAGGAAGAGTGCACTCGATGATAAAAAAACTTGCGATGTGAGCAACATCCACCTCATTCCGAACGGTTTCGATCTGCTGTGGCGCGGTATTGGGCCATGCGAGCTCGTCAAGGCTCAAGGAGTTGCCAGAATCTGGCCCCTGAAACATATACCCTATAATCCCAATATAGCCCATTATAGTAGTTTCCATTTTCTTTTCCATTATCCCCATATAACCCCTATATAACCCATGATTCCAGTGACTTGTCCCCTTATTTTGGGAAACTACCAAATAGATGATTGATCGACCAAAGATAGGATAGGGATAGTCACGGTTGTTTCGCTTGAGACCGCACAAGTCTTTGCTTCGCCGGTAACATTGTTTCTACCAGCTCATTGCTACCTTGGGGTTATATAGGGGTTATAAAGGGGTTATATAGGGGTTATGAAGGGGTTATATAGGGGTCATATTAGTTCTATTGGGATAATGGAACAGAGAATGGAGACTACTATAAGGGGTTTTATATTCAAAGTCCCACATCCCGGCCCAGACGAGAGATCTTGACTCCATGGCTCCAGTGACTTTTTGGCCCCGCGGCATTCTCGGTTTCAGGAGTTTCCTTGTGTGCTGGTCGTAGGCTCTCTTCACTGCCGCAAACTCCCAACTTCTGAAGCCTGGTTGCCTCTGAAATCTTGGTCGTAGAGTGCTGGGAGAGTCCTGCAAAGGAAGTCAATCTTATACAGTCAAGAAATACGAAGCAACCTGAAGGAAGGACGCTACCATGAACACTCTGCATGTGAGCCGGTGACGACTGCTGGAATCTAATGGCGAACCAGTTGTTCTTGTGCTCATAGATGATACAGATTCTTGGTTTAGCATGAGAAGTTGTCACCCAAAGGGCTCTAGATCGCAAGATGTCTTCGATATCTGCGTGCTTGTAGTGACGTATTGGATGGCCTCTTGTTCCGAGGCGGAGTTTCCAGTTTTGAGCAGCCGACTGGGAAAAAAGGAGTTGTTCTGCCATGACACGAGCTTTTTGAAACGTGACTCTGAGAGGTGTTGAAAAATGACCTCATTTACTGCGTCAATGGAGACTGCCGGGATCTTGCTGTGGCCGGTTTGAGCAGCAACCAGTTAGATACCTGTCGGCTTGCAGTGGAATGACTGGGTTGCTGTTAAGGAACTTAATTTAAGTTACTATATTGGGGAAACCCTACTACTTACTATATATACCCATTATGGTAACTTAATTTAAGTTCCTTAACAGCAACCCAGATGAGGGACACACCTGCACGTAAACCTGGCAGATCTTCTGAAGCCTAGGTGACCAGTCATTCGAAAAGTGGTGAAGAGTGGTTCTGCAGGATAAAATTGCGGCTTCAAGCTTTTGTCCTCCCTTTGCATTTGCGAGCAGACTTTCATTTCATTCGGTTGCTATGTGGAACAACCTGCAGAAGTTCCTGGTATGGAAATCTGTGCCGATCTAGCAGCCCTAGCCACAGCATCTGCAAAGTCACGCACACATATTCCCAAATGATGCTTGTCCTCGTGATTTTCTGGTGAAATGGCTGAATATTGTAGATATTTCGCTCCCTAGTTTCGCAAGACCTTGGTGAGGTTTAGAGTTTCACAAAATATACCCCCGGAATGCAAATGATCCCCCTGACCATCCCCCATGCCTTGCTAGGGTCCCTGATGAGGGTTCCCCCAGGCACCGTGGAGGGCATGAAGGAGCTGCTGAAAACTCAGCTTGTCACTTTGGCCCAATTTGTTTTGGGAGTTTGATTTTTAGGGTTCCATCAGGGTTGTTGGGATTGTATTATGGAGCTGTAAAACCTATGGCTTTCCCAAGTGCTAAGATTTCTTTGTCCCGTCCACTGCAAGTATGTGTGCGTGGGCAATAAATAAAACTTGGGATCTGATTGAACTCAGATAGCTGCCAAAGAAGCAGAGTGAAATGCATTGACAGATGCCCTCAGCCAGAAAATCAAAATGTGGTCAGGGAAGATCAGTTGGAACATGCCGAAGCTAAATCAATCCCCTCCCCCTAATATTAGCCCTCCCACCCCGCTAATATTAAATACTCTGCATTGTGGTATATCATAGTTCAATGTGCATGTTTAGTACGAGGGTGGGGTTTGATATTAGGGGTCGGGGATTAGAAGACTTAGAGGCCAGAAGGGTAAATGGTCAGGCCTAACCAATTTGCTGGCGCTAAACCAAGTTGAACATTCAGCAAGCTTTAAGACAAAGATAGAAAAATCACTCCAAGTAAAATATCCTCAAACCGCAGCAGGATAGTTCGAGGGACTTCAATATCTTCAATGGACATGCAAGAGAGACATTTTACTACCTTATTGGAAAGTAATACGGTTCTCAAGGACCGGATGAGTGCATCTCAGAACCGAACATGGCCTCAGAGCAGAAGCACAAGTCATGTGAGCTATAGTCTAAACTCTTGATAGGGGGTTATATGATTATATGGGCAATTGTATAGGGGAGTATTATGGGGGTGACTGAGGGGGAACTAGAAGAGTAGACTATAGCTCACGTGATTTTCTTGATGCGTAGATTGCAGGATCTTGCTGAACAAGTTGGAAGCAATACAGAAATCATTTTCCTAGATCGGGAAAGCCCGTTCGAACAAATGGACCATGACTGCTTAACAGGAGACCTCACCAGGATTGGAGACCCAGACAGGACATTAAAAATAATACAGAGTATTTAAACAAGTCCCGAAACTCAAAAGAAGTTAATTTGTTGGTGCAACATGCTGGCATGCGCCAGGAGTGCCCCGTTTCACCACATTGGGGATTGGCCCAATTTTGTGATAGTACGGGTCCCTCCTGCAATACGGGTCCCTGAGAAAAAATCTGCCAGCCTGGGCCGGCACAATAACAAGGTCTGTTTTCGGCCCAGCCAAAGTTGCATCTTTATTACAGTTTTCTTTCGAGACGTAGAAAAGGCACTAAACACTAAGCCAAACGAAGCCATATCATGCATTTCTTTTCCGAAATTTTCTACGCGGATGATACATACACTTGTATTCAGAAATCATCTGCTTCCATCTACAGGCTTTTTGGAGTATGCCTGGCGTTACAGCAGGAGGCTTAACTCATTTTAATTTCACCAGACACATAGACCGTACTACCCAAAGACGCAGGTCCACAATCAAGGATCGCGATGGATCAAAAGTTCAAAGAAGTTGCGTGCTAGTTACTCAAAAGCTACTTAGGCTCGCTGAAACTGACAATAAAGAATTCGCAATGGCAGCAAGCCATCAGCGTTCGGGCCTACCAGTTAATTACTGGTAGGCCCATTACACAGTACCTCGGCTACCCCTGCATGCGCACATTCATTGACGCTGTGTGAGTGAGAGTGAGTCGCATGGTGACTTCTTTGCGGCTTGAACATCTGTCATCGCACTTGAATCCAATCTCGAGGCTGAAGTTCTTCAAGTACTGAATCCTGCTTCTCTTCTTTGTTCTGGCCAGGTAGTCCACATGGGGATAATGTCGGGTGCTCAGATGTTTCCCTGGAAGGATTTCATGATGCATGTCCCAACCTGTAGTGATGCTTGCATGACTGCAGGGTGTAGCGGTGTGTCTACCATACTTCGAACTTGAGGATTGTTGGAGGACATTTCAAGACTTTCTTTTCATGAGCAGAAGGTTGCGAACGGTTTCGAGGAGATTTTAGATGGGCAGCAGGAGAAGATGGACAGTGAATTAGCAGCATTACCAGCTGCAGGAGGAAGATGAGGATGCAAAGGAGGAGGAGGAGGAGACTACCGCTACAACCAGTAGGAACAACAGTTCAATTCACACAAGCATCATAGCATTTAGGCAGCGTTCCCACAAACAAGGCGGCAGGGCGTCTGAAAACGAAGTCGGCAGAAGATGCCGCAGCCTAGCGTGAGAAGGCAGAGCACGGTCTCAAGCGGCCGATGCAGCGTTGTCGCCATTATCATTCTCATCGTGGTTGTTTGCTGCTAATTGCATGCTGTTTTGGTTTGGATCATCTCCATATACGAATCATAATCATAATGATAATAATAGTAATAACAATAACAGTAGTAATAAGATTCCTTCCCCTGATGTTTGTGCTGTTGCTCTTACTCAAAGTCCAACAACAAGTCGATGGGATTATATAGGGGACTACTATAGGAGCTATTAAGGGGGAGACTAGGAGTTTAGACAAGGGCAGCTCACATGTGGTTCCCGAAATTGAGCACAAAGGTTCCCCATAATAAGGATTCTAGTGCTTGGGGGGTCGATATTGGGGGTCCCCTTATCTTTGGTAAACTACTATATTGTTGGGAACTCGAAAACAGGCAGCTAGGGGGATCCATTCTGTGATTCCCAACTTACAATCAGCAAGATTCTTGTCTTTGCCTGGGTTTCTGTTAACAACCTTAAATTGATTTACCATAATATGGTGGAATAGCCGCATGAGCCGTGGTTCAGCGTGGAAAGGCTCCGAGCGACGGAGCCTTCCAACATGAAGAACAGTTAGAATAGACTGGGTTGCTGTTAAGGAATTAAAATTAAGTCGCTATCTTGGGGAAACCAAATTAATTACTGTATATGCCCAATTACGGGAACTTAATTTAAGTTCCTTAGAAGCAACCCAGTAGACGCAAGGGGGGTATTTGCACGAGTCATGGCACAAACAGAGAGGTTTATCCCAATGTCGCTAGTTTTCTTGAGTTGTTGGAGAGACCTGACCCACACAAGATCGCTGCGAGCGCCGCTGGCGAGGGTATCCAAAAAGCACAAAACAATTTGGGGCTCCAGGTTCGAAAAACAAGTATTTCAGGGTTGAAGGTGTGTTGGGGAATCCTTGCAGATGCACGGCAGTTGTGACGTAGGCTGGTTGAGCCAGAGTATCTGTAGTCTTCGATTCCATAACTGCATGTTATTTGTAAGCAGCGGAGTAGCTCTTCCAAGAGTCAGCCATGAAAACTAATGACAGCGGTCCTTGTTCTGTTTCGGATGCTGACTGTCGAGCAAACTTCCCCACAAACTTCCCCTGCAAAATGGCTCAAGCTCCAGCAAAAAATTGGCCGGAGCTTTGAAACTACAGGACCATGAAGGAGCCGCAGAAACATCCACAGAAGAGCAGCTTTGCAACGGCAAGCGGCAGTTCAAGGAGATGGTGATTGCAACAACTTTGCTCAAAGCCCATTAGTCCAGCTTTTTTCACTTCCAGCAGCTTGCAGGCTTGAAGGTCTAGAACTGCAGCTACTTTGCTTTCAGCAATAGTTGTAACGTTCCGGCAGCGCGATGCATTGCAAAACGCTGCACATGTAACAACACTTCGATCCACTTCTTGTGTAGCTCCGAGCTTTGCCGCTCACCGGCTTGCGTGGCCGTCGGACGGCGGTGGCCAGGCGGGTCGGTTCGCGCCAGCAAATGTGTTCTTGGAATTGCCACTGCCTCCGTGCTGTAAATTTTCAAACTACTTTAATCCTAGGGACTCCCCAAACAGTTCCCCTAATTTTGGGAAGCGCCTGCATGACTTTGCACCAGCCATGTGCTTTATATGCCATCAGGAGGTGCCATGCATCTCCTGCGAAAGTCGTTTGTCCGCATTGTCATGGTTTGGTCATGCTGAAGGCTTTCGAGACGTCCGTTAGATGGTGCAGGGACACTGGATGCAGGATGCGCAGAGTCCTGCAAGGTTCTACTGTTTCTGTGAGCTTGGAAGCAATATGCAATCACAGAAAGTATGTAGAACACAATGTAGGCACAGATTTCGGGTCAAGTCCCTGCACTCTCACCCTCTTGATTGCGCTTTCTTTTCCTTTTCGGCTTCTTGCATTCTCAGACTCAGATGCCATTTGACAATGGCTCTGTCGCATCATCCAAGGGTGACGTCGGGAGCAGAGAAGATGGCGAAGATGTCTGCGCAGGTCCGATGAGTTTTGATGTTTCTGTTCTTGTGATCGTGATAGGATGCTACCAGTAGATTGGCAACCATAGTTATGATTTGTGGACAGGCTGTCTGTTTCTTTTTCTAATCTTGCTAGCTCTCAGACCATTCATGCCATTACAGCCGGACATAGTTGCCGCTATGTGTACTGCATCGGTCGGGCTGTCATGCCTGGTGCAACTTCACAGAGCAAGTTCAAGTAGATGCTTTCATGCTAGTTGCCAGCTTCCCAAGCCCTAAGCCATAACCAATGGTTCGCAGACCTTCAAGAGCCAGAAGTACACCTTCTCAAACATGCTGGACACGCAGGCCAGGCATCTGAAGCTTGCATTTAAACGGCAGAGTCACAAGAACAATGCTTGCAACAAGAGAGTAGGCATTGCCTTCAGCAGCAAGATCAATAGCAATCTGCACAACGAGAAAGAGCATTTCCAAGTAGTGGTGGTGATGACAATGCTGATGAGAATGATGATGGAAGGCTGGTTCCGTTCTTTGATGGCCTGCAGGGATCACTGGAAGAGTTAGTGAGCAGGGAGTCATTGGAAGTGAGAATTCTTTGCCCAATCTTTCACTCCTTGAAGCTGGAGGTTCGGATACTGTTGGAAGAGGATGCAGAAGGCATGCTGCAGGCAGGGCATCGGCCAAGCTTCACAAGATTTTCTGGTTTGTGAGTCCGTGAAGTCGGCCAGATCAACATTGTGCTAGTGCTGCATGGGCAGAATCACTACTGGCAGAACCTGGAACCGTGCACAGATGACCTGCTGAATAACCCCTATATAACCCATTATAGTAGTTTCCATTTTCTTTTCCATTATCCCGATATAATCCCCTATATAACCCTGATAT